>JAQFVV010012531.1:2872839-3187839 GCA_028023455.1 Epiperipatus broadwayi
TTAAAATGCCAAGCCTCTCATTTTAATTTTAGACAGATCGCGGGGAATACATTATACTTGTAATCAAATATTAAAAATAATGCAGCAAAATAACCGAAATGATAGATTTAGTGATATTTGTGAACAATAGTATACATAATTTAAAAGTATAAACCAATTTCCTTCAGGCTATTAATAAATAACCTTATATATACTAGTAATATCAAGATATTTCTTGAGCTTGTTAACAATAGCCTGAGCAAGATTGGTTTTTTTAAACTAGATACAGTATACATTAAATTATGCAAATGTTTTATTTACAATAGTAATAGTATATACTATATATCCTAAGAAAAATATAGTTGTCTTAATAAAGTAAAAAAAATTGAAAGAGAAAAAAATTATGATCTCTAGTCTAATGGATGACCAATAAGGATTATTAATATAATTCCATCATGTGGTTTGTATCAAAATTGTGAGGTCAATATGTTTGACACATCAATTAAAGTCCCTCTCTATATATACTGAACAATGATAAAAATATGTATAAGAGATTGTGATCTAGGCCGATTGATGAATGCTGGTTCAGAACAAAATGTGCATCTTGGAAATCATACATCTTTTTCACATGTCTTTGGTCATATGTTTATAATTATACCCCTCCACAGGATGTTAAAAGAAGATAAAAAACAGTCTCTACTTTGTGTGAGAGCAGCGTGAAAATCATACTACAGAAAAGTTATTCCTTCATTAATTTATTTATTTATGGACAGTATAACTATTAACAAAAGTTACCAGCCAATAAATAATTTTTTGGTATTATTAAGTACTTCAATTCTGACACTATATCCTTAGATTTGAGAGTCATTAACTATGCATTTTATAGTTTGTATTTGTCCAAATCATTAATTCCATTTATGAAACAGATGAGTATAACAACCATGAATTGTTCAGAATCTGTTGATGAGATTCCAGTTATGTCTAGGCATATTAAATACAGTTGGCTTTACTATTAGATCTGGAAAAATAAATTTCTTTGGTATCTTGTAAGAAGTCAATTTTTTTATTATAATGTTTCAGTTGTACATTTTTTATTAAGATATTGACAAATCTGGTTAGCTTAGCAATTTTTTAATGCATTTTCTTGTGAAGTAGTTTTTCCTGATACCTGATGAAAAAAATATGTAAAAAAAAGGGACTACAAAGGAATGGTTATAAATATGCTAGTAATATTTCCTATAGTAATATTTAGTTGAATATATAGATATTATGTGACAACTTTTCCTCCAAACAGGAACACATTTAAAAAAGCCCAAGTAGTGAAATCCAGCTTTCACTAAAGCTATTCTTAGAACTTATTTGAGATCTGATCATAGACAAATGAGAAGAGAAGGCTACTTCTAAATAATTTAAAAAAATAGCATAAATAAAGATCCCAGAAATAAATATCATACTTCCAGAGTTTTAAGATGTTTAGAATCTAAAGCCAAAGCATGGCTAGCAGAACTATTCAGTAATATTATTAATACAGAAACTATTACAAAAATTAGGATTAAAGCAAAAATTATATCAGTCTTAAAACTAAATAAATCCAGTAATGGTTCAAAAAGTTATAAATGAGTACCATTATTTGTAAAATTAAGAGCATGCTAATGAGCTCTAAACAAGCTTTTTTTTAATTTTTTTTAATTTATGATAAATGCTACTACAAGAGAAGGCATTCAAATCATTTTTATCTTGGATTGTCTCCATCCCCAGACCGGTTTCGACCTATGGGTCTCTTCAGTGAGGAATTGGGACATTAGATTAAAAAAAACCAACTCAAGCTAAGCATTTATCTAAAATTTAATTGTCAAGAAGAAGATCTGAAACTTTTAGACATCTACATGTCTTTAAAGTCAGCTCTCCAACTGAAAAAATCATATGGGCCTGAAAATAATTCAGATACTCCATATATTAGTAGGCTTAGGCATTTAATTTAGTCAAAGCCCCAACAGCAAAATAATAATAGTAATAATAAAAAGTCAGATGTCACATGACTTATATATAGCTTGTAGTAGCATTTATCATATAAAAAAGCTTGTTTAGAGCTCATGAGCATGCTCTTAATTTTACATATTTGTAAGTGCAAGCTATATATAAGTCATGTGACATCTGACTTTTTATTATTACTATTATTATTGTGTTGTTGGGGCTTTGGCTAAATTAAATGGCTAAGCCTACTAATATATGGAGTATCTGAATTAAGTTCAGGCCCATATGATTTTTTCAGTTGGAGAGCTGACTTTAAAGACATGTAGATGTCTAAAAGCTTCAGATCTTCTTCTTGACAATTGAATTTTAGATAAATGCTTAGCTTGGGTTGGTTTTTTGAATCTAATGTCCCAACTCCTCACTGAAGAGACCCATAGGTTGAAACTGGTCTGGGGATGGGGACAATACAAGATAGAAATGATTTGAATGCCTTCTCTTGTAGTAGCATTTATCATAAAAAAAAATAAAATAAAAAAAAGCTTGTTTAGACCTCATTAGCATGCTCTTAATTTTACGTATTTGTAAGTGCAAGCTATATATAAGTCATGTGACATCTGACCTTTTATTAGTACCATTATTATATGTTCCTTACATTATATTTAAAAGAATCATCAAAAAAATTGTCAATAGTTGAGAGCTCACACACATTACAAAAGATTTTTGAAATGATATAAAAACTGCTAGTATTTTTATTTGTTTAACTTCAGCATATCTGTTTGAAAAAATGATCTTCTAAAAGTTCCAAAAAACCAAAATAAAGCAAAAGCATTAATTCACTTAGAAGTACTTAATGATAATTGTAGTATATACAGAATTTTTTACTGAAGAGTCTGTTGCAGGTTCAATTTTTTCATCTACTTTAATATATTCATCAGTAATCTTCCAGAAACAAAATAAAGAATATTCATTTTTGGTGATAACATAGCTTTGATTTCATAGGAGACATCTTTTCAAAAAATAGAAAAATGTCAATAAAAATATGAAAAGATAGAAAATCTTTTTCAGAGACCGTGATTTTAGTCTTAATACAATGACGACAATATGCTCAACTTTACACCTAAACAACAATGGAACAATTCATAACGTAGATATAATCCTTTGCAATAATATATAAAATACAATGTAAGACTATGATACATATTTAAAATAATAATCAATCTAAAACAAAATTGATTTATAGGGTTAAATAAAATTTTATTATTTTTAATTGTCTACTTCTATTTTGTTTGAGATTGATTATAATTTTAAATTTTACAATTTTTAAGATTGAAATTTGATTATTTAAACAATATATATTAGACAAATCAAAAATAATAACACTAACAAAATGGGGAAATCTCCAGGATTGATTCTCAGTTGAATATCACATATCAATTTTTTTTAAAACTTAAATGAATTGTTAAATGCTGTAGAGGAACTAACAACATGATTATTAGTTTCAGACAAGAAAATAAATAATTCTTTATATTCACATTTTATGTAAATATGATATAAAATTTAAACTGCACTCTTTAAATATTATGAGGTTAATATGAACTTATTACTTAATAGTTGCAATCGGTTGCTTAAGCAAAGAATACACAACTCAATATTGGACAAATTAAAAATCATTATATATATAGGTAAAACTTTTATGCTATTTAAAATGGTTTTTACATCAATTGATGGTTTTTATCTCCTCATCACCATTCAATTATCAGTTATTTGTCAGGAAAAATTTAATTCCTCTCTTTCAAAAAAGATAATGAATAAAAGTAAGATAAGTTTTGCAATGCCTATATAAACCATTCTATGAAACATAAGTGGATCCACATATAGCAATATTTTAATTTATTTATTCAGCACGTTACTATATTGATTTTAACTTTTTATGTAGCAATCTTTATTTTTTTTGAAAAAAAAATTGTCCATTAATTATTGTGATTTTCCATTATATTTTCGTCTCACTGTAATTTCCCAATGAAAGCAGTTAATATTATATTTCTTTCAAATATTTTTGAGGTCTGTTTGCCTTACAGAATCATTTAAAATTTTACTATGAATTACTTTTTAAAATTTTTTTTAGCATTTATTTGTTTCATATGCCAAATTCACAGTAGTATATCACAAGTTGAAATACACACTGACTGATCTTGTAATTTTTATGACATATTTTTGAAGTTGGAAAAAATTCATTTATCCAAGTAAAAAATGGGAAAAATAAAAGCAATATACAACAACTAGTTTAGTTGCAATAATTATTTTACTATGATGATACATTCTATTATTCAATGTTTTAATTCCATCACATCATAGCCTGCTCTCTCAAAAATATCAGTATATTTAATTTAGTTTTACTCTAAAGCTGATTACCATCTAAATTAAATATTGCTGAATATTTTTTTTTAACAATGGCTGGTAAAGAATAACATTTTTAAAACAATTTTTTTAAAAAAGTATCTTATCACTGTATAAAGCTGTTCCAACTATATTCTTAGTATCCCAGTATGTGTCTTGATGACAAAAGCCTATTTATTAATAAACAAATTAATCAACAATAAATTTTTGATTAAATTATTATCTTTCAGTCCTAATAAATGCCACTTGAAAACAAAAATTAAATTAGTTACTTATGATCTTGAAGATCTGTTCGTATATTATGCACTGTAAATGTGTATAAGAAATATCCACAGCAAACATTAATAAATATTTAAATAATTATTTATGAGAATTTGGATCTAAACTGTCATTTTCCACAATAAGGACACCAGAAAAAAGAACAATGGTCTTGGATTGGTTGATGTTAAGTTATATATTCAATTCATAAAGGCTAACTCATTTAACAGAATATGTAGTGACCCTCTGTTTGTCATCAGCATTCTCAATAGACAGCCATCTGATTTGATAAAATTGAGGATCACATCATTCATCATCAGATGAAGACTGACCTACCTTTATACAAGTGATCAAATCAACAGACTTCAGATTAATTAAATACCGTACAATAATCTATCAATGATGATATATCTCAAAATCCAATTATATACCAATTGGTAATCATTTATAAAGTTATTAAAAATTATGTTGTTGCATAGACCACTGATGCATGCTGGTATTAAATTCCTTTATAGAAGTTTCCCAATTGCAGTTTTTCTCAACAAAACTCATAGATAATCTTTTGAGACAATGTGAAAGTTATGCAGTTTTGAAGAATAAACCTTTTTGCACTTTAGTCTTTGATCTCTTTTTCTTCAACAATATATGATTAAATTTTATCCTGTCCAAAAAGCCACTAAGCAATATAATAATATCAAACTTTCTGATTGTCAACAGTCAATAAGATCAATATTATCTTTGCTCCTATTCATATGATTAGTAAGATGCAAAATAACTTTTAAAATAAACATAGATATTTTAATTAACAGCTGAATGAATATTGAAGTAAGCAATTTTATAATACATGCCCCCCCCCCCCCCCAAAGTAAAGTGTAATCATAGGGATTTTTTTAATGCATTGGATTCTTTAGGACCTAAATAATAAATGAGTTTACTACTACACAATCATTAATAAACTGTTTTCTAATACAATAAAATACTCAAGAGACATGCAAAAAAAATAATGAGCAAAAAAAACAAAATATATTAATGTCTTTATTAAATGTAACATATTAAATATTCTAATATTTAGTTTGTAATGTGTAACTTGATTTGATGTATATATATATTTTGTAATGTGTAACTTGATTAGATGTATATAAATTGGATACTCTTAAATAAGTCCATTTTTAAAAATAATTTTTAAAGAAAATTTTTTATAGGCTACATTTAAAATATTAAGAACATATGATTTGTAAAGGACAACATAATTATCAGCATATTACAAATCTAGACGCAAAAAGATGATGTTCTAGTTTTTGCTTGTGTTTCATGGAAATTAAATATTCCACCATCTAATCTATATTACATCTTAGTGTCTGCTTAAAATTTCTTACAAATGACTTCAAAACCACTGTCATAAAAATACAAAATGAAACTGGAACTAATACATATCTCTGTATTTATTTTTATTTCACTATATAGAAGCTGTATAAAATAAATAAAGCAAAACTCTCCATACAGTAATGCCACCCTGTGCCAACCAGAGTAATCAACGGATACCAGAAGGCTTGTGCATAAAATCCCTATCTAATACCTACTCATCTAATATCCCAGACTAGTTTCTGGCTTGTGGCCTTCATCAGTGAGGAGTCTTGGATCTGAGAGCACTGCACAGCAGCCTTGACTATATAAGTTATTGAGCTTAGATTGAAAATATTGTGTTTTCAATTTCATTCTCATAGTTTTGTAGTTAAGTAGAGATAAAAGGTGGCTGCTGGAGTGTTGCATTAAATCTTAGAATCTAGGTGCAGTGCTCTCAGATCCAAGGCTCCTCAAGCCAGAAACTAGTCTAGGGATATTGGATGAGTAGGCACTAGATAGGGATTTTATGCACAAGTCTTCTGGCATTGATTACTCTGGTTGGCACAGGGTGGCACTATGGAGAATTTTGCCTTGTTTAATAACAATTATGTGCTAGTATAAGAGATAGTGATCATGTGATGTTTAGTGGTAAAATAAATAAACTTCAGCAGCCAATCAGCTAACTTTATTATTACCATGAATCTTTTGGGATTAATTAAGTCAAAGACTATGAACAAGTCAATAAAAGTAATATATAAATCAAAACTTTATTTGGGTTATATTTTTTGCCTTTGCCTCATAACAAAAATCATATCCCTAGTATTTTTTGATTTTTTAAAACCATGCTATGACAGAAAATATCCTATTAAAAAATCTTTGGAAAAACATTTGCTAAGTGAATATTGATGATATTCTATGATAATCATTATAGTTTTTCTATTTTCTTAAGATTAGATGTTACAATTTTCAAGGATCTATATATTTAAAAAAATTTCCAATAGTTTTAAAGCTAACATATCACTACCATATTAAAAAAAATTGTCATTCCAAAGGTCATGTTATTCCTAAGATTAAGAAAGTGTTATTTTAACTTTATTTTTCTGGATGTTTTGTCCAATTTTATGATGAAGAAATAATTAAAAGAAGCATTCAAATTTTTGTATTTTTATTCAAAAGATAATCAAAATTCTTAGTTCACCTAATTAAACCATCATTTTTCAAAAAATGATCATTTCATGGCCAAAAAGAAAAAAAGATCTAAAGTGACCTCATTCTTTAATTGACTATTAGCTCTCTTGCAGTTGTAATCTACAAGTTATTCTATATCTTATCATTAGTTGCCCATTTTTGGATTTAAGTATTTTCTGTTTAATAAATTTTCCATTCAATTTGTCACACTGTCAAAACGAGATTGATGTGTCATACATTTCAATCAAGTCACTAATAATAGAATTAATGGGAAAGAACCAATCAAGTTTCTTCTTCTTTTTTTTTTTATAAATTAAAGAATGTTCTTATTCATATCTACAATATTGTCTTTGAAAGACAAGTTAATATTTTAAATCCATATTGTCAATTTTAGTGCTTTAATAGCTATTTAAATTTAACATGGCTAGATCTGTAAAAATAAGTTTAACAGTCAACAACTTGTAGGTAAATTAACTAAAGTTTTCTTTTAACTTGCAAGCTTATTATTTTGTCTAGACAGGATTAGATGTGGTTAGTACTCCTGGAAAATTATTTACTTGGATGAGGCATAGCAATTCTTTGGTAATTTTTCTAGATATTGCATAGTGAAGGAAGAAAAAGTTTGGGGATTACTAACTCTGAATTCTGATTTAAACAAAAGCCAATTTGTTTATTTCACAATACATGAGTAGAATAGAAAAACAAAAATAAACGAATAACCATTTCCAAAAAAAATTAACCTAATTTATAATATTTCAATTGCTTCAGTCATATCTAGAATACAAGATTAAAATCGTAAAAACAAAGAGCTTTGCTAGTTGTTCAACAAGCTTCGTGATAAATGTTTAGCAAGAGAAAGCATTTAAAACATCTCGATCAGAAACCACACCCAAAAACAGACAAATGGTTTCATGCTTTGGCTCTAGAAACTATAAACGCGTATAAAAATAAATTTTGCAAAATACCTTTTTAAAAATGTTTTTTTAAAAAAAATTTCCGAATGCTGTGGAAATTTTTTATTTATTTAGAATAAATAAATAATTTTTTAGTATCATCATTTAAATTCTTTAAATATACATATAACCCTTAAATTAAAATTCCAACATCACATATAGATAGAAACAAACTTTTCTTTTAGGTTGCATCTTTCCTAAAAATACTTTCCACTAACTCATAGTGCACATAAAGCACGTATTGATAAGCCAAGAAAAAAAAATAACACCAATACATCATTTTAGCAATCTTAAACTTAGTAACTTGTTATGTTAATATCCCTAATGTATTTTACTAACCCATTTTAAGATAAGAATTTACTATAATATTTCTTATTTTAAGCTAACCTATTATTTTTTTAATGCACACACAGTCTGCTAATTGATCACTACAGTATAAAACAATTTTCAGTATCATTACTTTTCAATAGTACATTTAGAATTTCCAAGACTAGAAAATACCACATTAGACCTCATAACAAATCCAACACTTAATGAACTCATTTTATGCAATGATCTGCCCTTCTAAAAAAACAAGAAAATATTTATAATACTTTTCTTGAGGAAGATGAGGCTCACAAAATTTTTACAACTTTTTGGCTTGTCCTTTTTTAAAATACTCATCATTATTACCAATGCCTCCTCCTGCTTTATTATCATTAACATTATTATTATTATTGTTTTTATAATGATTTCTACAACATTGTTGGCAATCCACCAAACACCACATATCAACTTACTGTGCAATACAATAATAAACTATCTTTGATAATAATCAAGTGTTCTTGCATAACCACAGCATTTGTTCCACCTTCAAAGAGAAAACTTAGTTTGATGTGCATCATGACACCTATGATTAGCTTATGACTAATATTGACAATGCCAGGATATAAAGCTTAACAAGAAGATGATGTGGATTTAAAACTTGGAGTCTTTGAATATTTTTACATAAATGCTAATTGTAGTGCAATTTTCATTGTCAAAAACCAGTAGCTGGAAATTGAGATTTGATTACAACTAATGCTCATCAATTACTCATGCTTATATAAAATGGTTTTAGAATAGGGTACATAATTAATCATGCTAAATTCTAAAGTAGTATGCAAAGTAAAAATTGCTGTCAATGCTGAATTGATTATAAAAGTAGAGATGGTGATGAATTTAGGATATAGGGCAAAAGTAAAGTTATTATCTTGTTTTAATAAGATGGCACAGAATAGAGTTTTTCCCAGTAGTTGGAGTAATATAGAGTAAGATTATTATTTAAAGGAAAGGGTAAGGATTATAGAAAGTTAAATAATTATAGGTCGATAGCGATAACATCAGTTTTATATAAAGTTTTTTCATATATGGTGGCTAGAAGAGTTGTAAAATGGATGGAAGGGAATGCAAGGAGGTTTTAGATTAGATAGGCATATAGGAGATAGTTTGTTTATAGTTACACAACTTATGGAGATGAGTAGGAATTCAGGTAAACAGTTATATATGAGTTTTATAGATATAGAGAAGTCATATGATAAAGTAAATAGGAATAGATTATGGATAAGTTTAGCAAATTTAGAAATGGATGAAGCTTTAGTGGATATTATTAAGAAATTATATGAAAATAATTATTATATATATATCAATTAGGGAATATTGAATCAGTTAAAGTTAAAAATGGGGTGGGACTAAGGCAAGGATGCCCTATGTTACCTATTTTGTTTGTGTTATATTTAAGTAAAATGGAAAGAGCAATATAAAGATTAGGAAGGAGGATAGAGATACCATTAGTAGGTGGTAAGGGAGTAGATATTTTGTCAGGTCTTTTTTTTCAGATGATATTTTTTTGTGTGTAGAAAGAAAAGAAGATATGGAAGTTATGCTGATGACATGTGCAAGGGTGGGTAAAGAAATGGGGATTAAATTTAGTGATGAAAAATCAAATATAATGATGGTTAATACTGAAGAAAGAGAAGATGTAGAATTTTTATTGGGAGATATTAAGTGTGGTGAATAAATATAGTTATTTGGGGATTATTTTAAGTAATCAGAAAAATTATTTGGATAAATGGGAAAAAAAAATTGATAAATGAAGCAAAGAAAAGAAAGGGATTGATAAAGAAATTAACACTGTTTTCACATAATAAATATGATGTAGCTAGAATTATATGGAAGGGAGTTGCAGTAGCAGGGTTAACATATGGTAATGATGCATTATGTGTTAGTAAAGGAGTATTGTATTATTTAGAAAAAGTTTAAAGGGAAGTAGGAATACATGCATTGGATGCAGATTGTATGGACAGCAAAGGAGGCAATTTAAGGAGAAATGGGATGGTCAAGTTTTCATATGAGAGATGCAAAAAGTAAAATGTTTGGTAGATTGCAGTTTATGGATAATAAATGAATAGCCAAAATAGTATTTAATTGGGTTATGAGTAAAGAGCGGGTAACAAGATGGGTGAGAAAGATAATGTGGTATGCAAAAGATTTGGATAAAGAATTTATATCAGTATATTTGTACAAAAGATGGGATGATTGTGTTAAGAGGATTGCTGAGTGTTATAGTAGTAAGGAATGGAATAAAAGAATAGATTTATCAATAAAGAATAGGGAGTTAGAGAGATGGAGAAATAGTATGGAGAGTAAAAAGAGTTTAAATATATATAGAAATAAAAAGAATATTAAGTGTGAGTTAATATATGATAATAGTAAGGAAAGTAGTTTATTGTTTAAGGCTCAAATGGGATCTTTAGCAACAAGAGAATATACATGTAAATGGAAAAATATAGGTGATTTATTTTGTAAATTATGTAAGGAAGAAATAGAAAATATTAGGCATTTGTTAATTGAATGTAAATGTTTGAAAACAGAAAGGGTACATATAATGAAGTTATGGAAGAATAAATATGAAAAAAGTGATTATGCAGAAAGTGAATTATTGGTATTTATGCTGGATTTGGGAAAAGATAAGGAGGAATTAGATATTAAGGCTATAGAGTTGACAAAGATTATGTTGTGGAAATGGGATGGAGCAGAATATGGAAAAACTTAGAGTGGGGAATGAAAAATTAAGTGGCTAATAGGCTTATCTGGACATAATTGCTCAGATATTCTTGACTTCATTTAAGGAGAAGTCACAGTACATCACATTACATTACATCTATATTTATAATTGATTGATATAGATATTTATTATAAGTCCCTACTACAGCTATCCTATCGTATATAGGTTAATTATTGCTGCCAGATCATGGAAAACAGAAATTCTTGTTAAAATAAACAATTGACAGGGCAGATAACAGCAAACAAATGCCAGACAAATCTAACAATTAACAACAATATTTATTAATCATGAAATAACAATAAACTAATAAAAACTTACATTGATAGTAGTTTAAATTAATATTAGCTCAGATGTATAAGAAAATTGATTTTAACCCTTTTAAAGAAGTCATTAATGTATTTGAAAGTTTATTGACACTATTATTCCTTTTATTCTTCCCCTCACATTAACTTTTAGTTTATTAAAACAATTGAAATATTATTATAATAGAAAGAACTTTACATATATTTAACAGTTTTAGTTATGTGCACCTATCTTTGCAAAAACATTAATCTATAATTAAACACTGGCAGACTTTATTACTAGACAAGCTCACTCATGCTGATTTTACTAACACAGCTCATATGTAGTGCAAGATTCAGGCCATGAATGGAATCATATAACAAACAATAATAAATAGGACCATAAGTTATACATGTTAAATAAAAGCTAATATATGAATGCATGGGAAGATCAATAATGCCCACTAATTTCATGCAATAAATAAACATGGATTAAAAAAGATAAAAATATATATACGAGGATGGACAGAAACTTTGTTGAACCCAATGTTAATTCAAAATCTGCTTCTGAAGTAAGAAATAAATAGAAGGCTAAATAGATAAATAAATCTCTCCATGGTAAAAATAAGGGATTTTTTGATATGCATGTGCACATACAAGCAAAAACTTTCTTTTTTGCTTTCAGCTATTCATGATATAAACAACAAAAAAAACTTCCAATACTTTAAACAGATTTATGCTTATATAAAAATTATTATACACATATCTATGTATATCAAGTAAGAAATGAAAACATCAAGTTCTAAGGCATTATTAATTAAAACAGGTATTTTAAAAATATAAATCCAGATTTTGTTTTTTATTGCTTACAAAAATTCTTTTTTTTTACTTTTGCTTAGAACAGCATTTCCCAATCTTTTTTGGCTCACGTACCACTTGGTAGTACATCACGCTAAATTGTACCACTTCTTGACAATGATTGTATTTCATGAAATTTGTTATTGCGAGTGTGTTATTTTATTTGCATTATAAATATTATAGGGTGACCATGTATGTATTCACATCTCATAATGAGACAAATTACATTGAAACAAGCCTAAACATCATGCCAGATTATAAACTCACTGTAACATATTTATATGTATGTGTTTGTTCAAAGTTTCATATTTTTTTCAAAATAATTTATTAAAGATTACATTATTACATTAAAGGTTATTTGGTACATATTTTGTTCAAAGTGTTTTCTCATTCCTTCATTTGGTTTTCCCGAATTTGAGTCTGTTTTCTCTTTTTTGGAGCATATTGCTATTGGTTGGGCCATAGAGAGGATAAATCCAGTATGTCCCAAGTCATGGTAAAAATAACCTCAGGGGTTATCAGGCTATCTCTTGTTTTTGTTTTCTTTATATTGTTCAGCATGAAGTTAATAGGATTAAAATTTTGATGATTAAATACTAGCTTACATCTAGTAATCCACAATAGATGATCAAGAATTAATGAGAGTCTAATTTTTGGGTATGATCCTTTTCTGATACATTCTTTCAAATTAAATAATTTAGATTGATTTGCCTTGATCTGACTCATTATTTATCTACTATTTTGTCATATTTTGTTTACTAATAAATGGTTTTAATGAAAACACAAAATTATAAAAAAACAATTAGTATATTTTCTTATCATAATTAAATATTTTTATAAAATAAATTTAATGAGATCTTTGTGCTTGTTTCGAACAACATAATTTTTTGAAATTTGGTTCAAAAGTCTACAGCTGTATTCAATCTGTTTCGATACTTATTTTTTAAAAAAATATATGAAGAAAAAGCTCTTCCTACTAATTCCATACTAGTAAACGGTAATAATAATTTAAGAGCTTTCTCAGAAAGTTGTTCATATTCTTTAATGTTTAACCAAAAATTAATTAGATTGTGTTGTTTGAATTCTACTTGTAAAGTTCTGTCACATGATAATTCTATTAAATTTTCTTTATCCTTTATTGATAATGATGTAGCTGTTTCTAAATTTTCTGCATAGAATGGGTTTGAAATCCAATTATCATTTGTGTTTTCGGGTTTTGGAAAATATTCCATGAAAGACAATTTTAATCCTGTTAAATGTGCTATTATATTTTCTCGTATATCTTGAGACGGACTAATCTTATTTTCAAACAAAAAAATATGTAGAGTTTCGAATACTTCCAATTGATTGTTTTCGATACTTATACATATTACTGTTTCCAAAAATCTAATTTCTTAATCATACTTTCAATTTTATCATTAACATTAAAGATTGTTATCGACTGTACATATTAATAACTTTACCGTATAATATTATTAATTAAAATAATTTTTATGAATTATAGAAAAAAACGTTTCTATATTTTTATGATTTAATTTTTTTTTTATGTCCACCATTATTGATTATTTTTCGTGTACCACCAACCAGCAACTCACATACCACCAGTGGTACGCGTACCACAGGTTGGAAAACACTGGCTTAGAAAATCTAGATTTTGAAAACAATCATGAAATTGGTGGGGGGGGGGGAGAATCTGTATCTGAGATTTTTTAAAAATAATTTTCTGTTAAAATAAAAAAAATTATTCTAGAAAAACTATTGCATTTTATTAAACTTAATTATCAACTGTTAAAGAAATTAAAAACATCTAGCTAAAGCATACTCAACAATTATCATATAATATAGAATGCATTTATAGTAAAACAAATATAAAATTTTATACTAATAAAATCAAAATATAAAAATACTCATTAATAAAGATAAAAGTATCAAACTATAAAATGATAAAACAAAATTTACATTTAGTCCATAGTGACATGGGTATATGATTTTTACTTACTGTACAAATTATATCTAAATTTGTATGTATGTTTGGCATATCAATATAATATACAGAGTTTTCTTTTATTTCTTGATTGTTGAGAAGTGCATTGTCATGATGGGCTTCTAGGATATTAGCAATTGGCTGGTTTTGAAGATCAGTTGGCAGGAAAATTTAGCATATGCTGTCTTAAAATTCATGCTGGAGAGTGGATGTTCATCTTCTGGGTGCATTAGCACCATCTCACTTCTAATATACTCACTGAATTGAGTTCTGAATTCATTTTTGAGATGGGTTCATATAAAATGGCAAGATCAAAACACAAGATCAGCAGACACTGTAGAATAATGTAAGTAAAAGCAAGTAGAATAATTGGAAGTAGGGTAATTAAATGATTTTTAGTTGGTCTTATAAAGACCCACTATTCATTGGTTTGACCCATTCAGAAATTTAAGAAATCTCCCTAATCAGAAAACCAGTGATTAAAATATTTTCATTCAGATAAGCCAGAAAATTTAAATTAATTAAGAAATTCTGAATTAATTACATCAATTAAAAATTTTCCAGACCATAATACTTAATAGAAATAAAACTATATTTTTGTTAAACTCTTAATTAAATGAACTGATTAGAATCAATAAAAAAACTTTTATAGATTATGTATTGTTTCTGGACTATTAAAAATGTTTTACTAAAAGATAATAAAATTTGGTTAAAAAGTTAACTTTAATATAAAAAAATCTTACATCAAAATAGGTGGAGATAACTTTTAAAACTTTTTTACTATTAGTGTGTGTGCATATATACATAATGCAGCACTCACAAGACATACAACTTAAATTAAAATTAAGCTTGCTTAGCCAACCAACATATAAATTAATATTGAGATAGGCAAAGCATCTTAATATACAAGGATTTCTTATTACAGCAATAACACCTAATCGCTAAGCTTATCCTTATCCTTATGATTGTAAAATCTTGATTATGATCAAAATCCATCAATGGAGAAAATGTTTTGATGATGTTGAATGCTGTTTTACTGCATTATCATGTTCATATTTTCTGACATTGATGTAATGAATACTAATAATTCACATAAAAGAATCCACAAACTCCACATAGTATTTTACAAACACACTTGGTCTCAAAAGTAATTAAACCCTTCAGATTGAATAGAATATTAATAGAATGTTACTAATTTAGTAGTATATGTAAGTTTATGTTATAGAATTTCAGAATATGCTCAATATTCTCTGTAGTTCCTTTTATCTAAGAATCACAAGCTTTAATTAGTATAATTTGTTAATTATTTGTTTTTTAATTATCATTGTTTTGAATTTGAGCTAAACTTTCATTTATGATTCTTTTATTTTAAGAATTAATTATAAAGAAATGAAACTCATTTCTTCCTCTTTGATAGAATTATCTATAAGTTTAACTGCCTTAATAAAGAGTGTTTCTGCTACAGAAAAAAAAGTGAGTTGCCTAGAGCAGGGGTGGGCAATTGTTTTGGCTCGGGGGCCACAGAGGTTGGCAGAGGGCCACATCGGGGGCCACTTTGTGGAAACAAAGGTTAGTGGAGGGCCGCACCTTTTTTTCATAACACAATAAACACACTGCTTTATTCCCTATATTACCAAAGAAATATTTGTTTGTCCATTCTTCATTAAACACATAGCATTCATCACTGATTTTACATTTTTTCAGAGGGTTCATGGTTTCACTAAAGTTGGAAATGTATATATTTGCTAATGCAAAAACAAAATTGAAAGTAACCAGATCAACTGGGAAAGCACTGCACATCATATCTACACTGTACATGTGTATTGACGTGGCCATCATAGTGGAAAATACGAGATGAATCTTCAGTCACACACAAAAAGGAAATCTCAGTTCAAGGCAGATTTTTCTGATTGTCTTGGAGGGCTGCATAAAACCTCTTAGTGGGCTGCATGTGGCCCCCAGGCCGCTATTGGCCCACCCCTGGCCTAGAGGAACAAGTAAATTAGATAAACAATAACTTGCTAACTAATACTTTCAAAAACAGATTAGTAAATAAAGCTTTAGCCCAGACTCTAAGCAATGATAATAAGATAAAACAAATGAAGTAAAAAACAATGGTTGTTACAACCTATGTTCTATATAGAAATAAAACTTCAGACAGCATTAGATATTATCTAAAATGCTATAACACAAAAACTATATGTATGACTACTTAAAAAATAAATAACATTCTATTCAAGCCTAATGATTCTACTTTTCTTGAGGCTCAAGAAATACATAAAAATCTCACATGGAGCTTCTTATATGGATATGAATAATAATCACACCACTGGTAGAGAAAGATGAACATGCTAATACAAAAGGCCAGTACTTATCTTATTCACTATTCCTCCATGTTAAGGATACTAGTCATAATACAGATATTTGTTAATATCAGTATCCAAATTTGTCACTCACCACCAAAAAATAAAATACCTCTGATTTGAAAAAATCTCTTAAAGTCTGTTAATCAAAACAACTAATAATTATTCATCTACTGTTATCCCTTCCCTTTCATATTTTTTTAAAAAATTATTTTTTATTGGATAAACTTTTAATCTTGTTCCAGATGTTTCTTGCAATGCCTTTATATTGATTTCTTTTTAAAAATAATATTCCTTACTTAGATAATGAAGTGTGAGATTCACCTGAACCACTGGCACAATAGTACTGTTGATTTTTACACAGATCAACATAATACATATAAATATATACCTAGAATATTCATTGGCTCACACATTCTTAAAATATGAATGATGACAATTGAAAAAGATGAATGACTCCCAAGCTACATCTCATGCTGAAACAAAAGTCATGTAGTTATTCAAGTAACAATTTTTATCCATTTTCATCCTTTATTCAGTAAGTTATCAATACCAAATTTCTATAATTTGAACTACAAAGGTCAAACTTTCTGCATTTATATCTTTTATACCATCCATTCCAGATAAATACATTTATAAATATCAATAGATATTTAATAAGTTAGACATTATCTGGGCCTATTGATAAATGCTGTTTCAGCATAAACTGCATCTTGGGATGGGAGTTATTTATTTTTGAATATTTTTATTCATACATTTTAAGAATATGTGGATGGTGTGAACATTTTAAATATGTCTAAAGAAAGATAAGATGAAGTAGAATGATGATATCAAGTTATTATATATAGCAATAAAAATAAATATATTACTTCTCCATCTATTTAGATATTTAACCACACACACACAATGCCCTTGTGATTATTAGACATTTATAAAAAAAATCGGAAACCATGCATAGCAAATCACTTGAATACAACATGGTATATGCCAAAGTATGAGCACATACCTATTTAGTTTTAACAATAAATCATTAATTGCAAAGAATATAACTTTCATCACGTACTGTAAATTAATAGAGGCATTTGAATTTTACTGAATATATATATGATTTCAAATTTAACTATATACATGTATTTATAAAAGCTCATGGCACATAGTAATGCATTCTGTTATGTGAAGTTATTTTTAAAAAAATCTAGTCCAGATAACATTCAAAATAGATTTCATCTATGGAACTAAATATTAAATGATATTACATATTAAAAATTTCAAACTCCCAATATAATTAACAATTAAAAAGTTAAAATAAGAAAGGAACAGGTCTTCGTCTATCTTTGATTGTTCTAGTCTGAAAATTCTATCTTTCATCCATCATTTCAATAATAGTTATATATATATATTTGTGCATGTGTCTGTGAAGAAAGAGATCACATGGTAAACTGGTGGCACATCACATGTCTTGTCATAATCTGTGTTCAAATTCAAGCTGGGTAAAATTTGAATATTTTTCAGATAGCTGACCCAAAGCTAATCCAGTAAATGTTGATCAATTAATAAATATCGAATTTTTTTTAATAGGAAGGCAAAATAAATATTAATTTTTTTTTACCCAAACTCTCACAACTAACGAATTTGAAAGCTGCTGAACAATGCCTTCTCCTTCAATTCTCTATTATTGAAAAGGCCTTTGTCTTGCATTGGATTATTTAAAGATTATTTTTTCTCATTGTTTATTTTAAAATATGCATAGATATTAATTGCTATTATATATATTAACCAATAATGATATAATTTGCACCATCAAATTATAATTTATCAAAGTTTTAAATAGATATTTGAAAATAAAAATTGACCCATGACTTAATATTTATTTTGTTAGATAAGTGTTACTGAAATACAAGTTTTTAATCATAATTTTATTAGGAATATATTTAAATTGTTACTTTAATTTAAAATTTTAACCTCAAAACTTGGACGTGATTATATTTCCTAGATTTCTTTTTCTAGATTTTTAAGTTTTTGGCGATATGTAGTATTTTATCTCTGCATTTTGCAAACGGAAATTATTTTAAAAATTGTATCTGAAATTATATATTTTTATTTATGATGCCAACTGTCATAATTTTATACATTATAGAAAGTTATTGATAAGTTGTTATCTAACTATATATATATATATTATTGCCCACAATGGAATGTTGTTTATTGCACTATAAAATTTTTTTTAAGTTTAATTCAATTTTTCTGATCCACTTATAATTCAGAAAATTATTCATTCAAATAAAATGTTTTCTTTCTAATTTTTTTTGTAATAAGTGTAGTTTGCTTATAGTTTTTTAAAAAGTGACTACAGGAGAGAGATGGTACGTTTTAATTAATTTATGAGGTCATCAAATAGAACATGTTAATATATTAAAAATAAAAAATGATTTTTTTGACAGTTGTTAACTGTATAAAAAATATTATAAATGAAAGAATTATATATATATGATCATTAGATGGAGCTTACCAATAGCTCTAATCAAGCTTTATTTTATAAGTGCCAAAATAGAAAGAATTCAGAATCTCTATTGGAAAGTCCCTATCTCCAGACCAATTGGTCTTGAGCTTATGGCTCACCTCAGTGGAGCGCTAGAACTCTAGAAACTAGATCCAAAATACTAACTCAAAACTCAGCACTTATAAAATATGTTTCTATCAATTTGAAAGCTTGAACTTTTCAGACACGTAAATGTCTTCAAATCCAGCTTTACAAACCAGATAGCTATATGGGTCTGAATTCAGCTCAGTTTCACCATATAGTAAGTAATAGTCTCTACAATATAGCATTGCAAAAGCCTTCAAAGGTACATTTATAATAATGAATAAAACAAGTCATAAATTTCGTAACTTGCTTTTAAGCTTGCATTTAAATGATCACTAGATGGAGCTTACCAATAGCTCTAATCAAGCTTTATTTTATAAGTGCTGAAAGAGAAAGAATTCAAAATCTCTATTGGAAAGTCCATATCTCCAGACCAATTGGGTTTGAGCTTATGGCTTACCTTAGTGGAGTGCTAGGACTCTAGAAACTAGATCCAAAATACTAACTCAAAAGTCAGCACTTATAAAACACTTTCTATCAATTTGAAAGCCTGAACTTTTCAGATACGTAAATGTTTTCAAATCCAGCTTTAGAAAACAGATAGCCATAAGCTTGAAAACAATTAGTCTGGAGAAAGGGACTTTCCAATAGAGATTTTGAATTCTTTCTCTTTCAGCACTTATAAAATAAAGCTTGATTAGTACTATTGGTAAGCTCCATCTAGTGACCATTTAAATGCAAGCTTAAAAGCAAGTTACGAAATTGTTTTATTAATTATTATATATATATAGTCTCTTCTGATTATATTAATACACATATTTAAATATTATCCTAATGTTATATCAGAATATTCCAATACAGATATAAAACCCTAGCCCAATCATGATGATTATACCAATAACTACAGAATTTAAGGTTTCTTATTAATTAAAATTAATATTAAGTTTTAATTTATTTTTCTCCAATAATTATGAGACTTAATACTCTGCTATAGAGACAGCTGGATTTTAAAAATAAATATATAAAAAAGCATATATCCAATGGTATTGAATACCATACCAATGATATTCCAATGAATAACAATTTCTACATTAAAAAAAATCCATATTAAAATAATTAACATTCTTAATTAAAATTGCACTATTGTTCATTCCAATATCTCTAATTTTATCCATAACATATTCTCTATTATAATACACTTTAAATAAATTTCTCAGAGTAAGATTATTTTTTAATTTGATAAACTTTATTATACAATCAAATATAATAAGGGATTTTACTTTTATCCAATTGTAATCAATAATTAAGAAACAATAATTTGACTATAACCAAATAATAATAACAAAATAAGTTCCTACTATAACTAATAATAACATATATTTACTCAATTTTATTATCTTAGCTCAGTTTACACCTTTCCTTTCTTTATCAAATAATAATATTTTATTACTATTATATTCAAATAACAAGAATACTATCCATTAATCTTTACGAAATTTAAAAAATACAATTTGAAATTAATTTCTTCCTTATTTTCTTTTAAAGTAATAAATAAATACAACACATGGTTTTTATATTTTAAATAGTAATTTATCTGTGTGAATTACCTTAATAAAACAATCCGTCACTTCAAATTTCTGAGGTACTTCCTCACATAAATCTCTTATAATCAATCATCCACAATAAAATTTATCAAGTTTAAATAAATCAACAACCTGAATATAGCTTGCAGTTTTATTAATATTTTTAAATCTTTTATAGATTTAATCATTCTTAATGACCATCCACAATATCACTTATTATATCTTTACATTCACAGAAAGGATATAAATTGTATTCACAACAATCATTATACATTTATTTAATACTTTGTGTGGTGATTTGAAACTTTGGATTATGACTATAATAAACAATGAAAAACATAACAAAAAAGAAAACTACTCACTATTTTAATTTTAAAACAATTTACAATTTATTTATAATAAATTTGAAATAATAAATGACAATTTACACCAATATTAAAATTTAACGTAATTACTCTAAAAAAAAATTCTAACATAAAAAAAAAACCTCCTTTTTTTTTTATATTAATTTAATTAAATAAAGATAAACTTATATCTTTATATAATATATTATTTAGTATATAATATTTATAAAATATACAAATTATATAACGTTATTAAAATAAAATACCTATAATCATTGATAACATTACTTATCCCACTGTTTATCACACCACTAACAAAATATAAAAATTCTATAATCTTTATTTCGTAAATTAAAAATTTATAGTATTATATAAGAAGTAATAAAATAATAAATAACCTTGTAAATTTAACTGCAATCAATTCGAATTAATCCTTGTATCTAGAATCAATCAGGTAAATATCATATATATGAAATATTTATGAAAATACATTAAAATACAAATTATAATTCTTTTTATGATCATTATTCATAATAAATAGTCATCGAAAACATTGGCTATTTGTTTTGCATAATTATTCTATAACTTTCTAAGATTCTCCCTAATTCATACTTCTGAGCATAAGATCATAATGTTGCATTAAATATCAAAAATACAAACAATATGTACTTCACATATTTAGCCTAAAATCTTTCATCATGTGTGTATTAGGTAAAGAGGTTTACGAATAATAATAACTAACTGATTTGCATGGGTATATGCAAAAGGCATTCATTATACTGTCCATGAATGACCTTCATTTTCATCATGGCTTATTCTTTCAAGCACTTACTGATATCTAAAAATGGGTACCTATCCAAATATCTTTATCCTGGCTTATTTCTTCAATCACTTATGAGCATATAGAATATAATTACTTGTCCAAAAATATCTTCACATAATAACCTAATTATAATATTGGTCTCTACTCCTGGAACTTACCAACAAATAATACAAGATCAATTATATCAAGATTTTATAAAAACTTCCACTGAAACAATTTGGCCATTGTACAATATGATAGTATGAAATACCATATTATCCCATCATCATCATTCAATACAAATACTATGAATACTTATAAATCTCAAAAATTTACTATGAACTTATCTTTCTTAACACTAACTAATTAATGAAACAAAACAAAATACCAATAACATAATAATGTTATATTTTTAGATTACTTTAGTTATTAAATCATAACATCAACTTAAGTTTTTATTTGATGAGTAACAAAAATATTTTACATTCGATTCAAATATACATTTTGTATTTTTAATATATTCTTCTAATATTATAAACAAAATAAATATAATATCTATTTTACCTGATCCACAAGATTAACTGGATATTAATTACTCCTGTGAATATTAACAACTTTATTACATTTTATAATAATAAACTATATTGTATGGGCAATAGTCACATTTTATAAAACTTTAACTATAAGTTTTTAAACATATTTTATTTGTAAAGATTAATAAATATAACACTTAACTAAAATATTTATACTAAATCTAAATTCTATTTACTAAAACTAACATAAGTTTAAGTATAGACAAATAATTAAAACAATAAAGATATCAAAGGGCTGAAAGTTTTCTTCTAGAATTTAAAAAAAAAATCTCCTGAAGGTAACATGCTGGTTCCATAACAATAGCTCAATGCATTGGTGGTCGAGAGGTCAGTGCAACTGCCTTGCACTTGCAGGCAGTTGCCCGGGTTGTGGGTTCGTGCCTCGGCCAATGCTATGACACTTAAAAAAAAAACCGTTGCTCCAATGAAGAGAAAACCAACTTCGCCATCTTTTTTTTCTTATGTGTCATAGCATCAGCTGGGAAGCGAACCCACTAACCCGGGACAACTGCTTATAAAGCAGCTATTGCTGACCTCTTGACCACCAATGCTTGACGAACTTCCCCACCTTTCCATTTGAACTTTCTCCAAATAACAAATGAATAAACATCTCCACCTAAAAAATAACAAAACTATAAATTTCTTTGCAAAGCATATCCTCATTAGAAAATTATTGATAAAAAATAAACACTCTTCTTATAGAATTCACAGTTTAAGTTAATATTCATAATAATATTTTACATATATTCTAGATAAGCTCCATTATATTAAATATTTTGCAGTTAGGTTGAATTTATCTTAGGAAATGTTTATAACAATAAATCTTTCTTCCTATCTTATTAATACACTGTACAGGCTTAAACCTGTATTTATATATGTAATATATGCGGGATTCGAACTCAGACTTTCACACGACCCACAACTCTCAGTGCCATATTATATTACTGACCCACCTGATCACACACATGTTGAAAGATAAATAATCACCAATATATGTATTTCATGCTAAACCAGCACTTATCAGTTGGTTTAGATTACCATATCCACACATATATACAATCAGTGCTCAGCTTTATATTAAGATAGCCAATCTTCACATTTTAATGGACATGAGTGTGATCAGGTGGGTCAGAAATATAAGATGGCACTGAGTGTTGTGGGTCATGTGAAAGTCAGAGTTAGAATCTTGCATATATTAATATATAAATGCAGGTTTAAGCCTGTACAATGTATTAATTTATATAAATAGTGTGTAAAACGTCTGCCCATCCCTCACATATGTATGTATAAATGAATTATTCTCCTGTACATGAGGGGTCAGAATGACTAAAACATCAACATGGGTAGGTTGACAATCTTGCCACTAACATGGGCTTCGAACGTTCCATCATCAGATTTTCAATAAAATGAAAGACTGAAGAGTTGTGGATTGGAGTAGTTTGAAGCCTGTCCATTAAAGTGTGAAGATTGGCTATATTAATATAAATCTGAACACTGATTGTATATATGTGTGGAGATGGTCCAATTGATGAGTGCTGGTTTAGCACAAAATACATATATTTGTGATTATTTATCTTTTCAACATGTGTATGATCAGGTGGGTCAGCAATATAAGATGGCACTGAGAGTTGTGGGTCATGTGAAAGTTTTCCTATCTTATATAAGTTTTATAAATAAAGTCAATAGTATTATCCATGTATTCTGCATGCATATCTTAAAATTAATTTCTAATATTTTTAGTTATTAACATTTTATCTATATAACATTATTTTTCAAGATATATTTAAAATAATTATAAATCATAAACATCTAATCTGTATCACATTTCCATTTGTTCTATAAATATTATAAATTCATTCTGAATTTCATCAGCTTTTCTTCCCAATATATTTCCATTCATCCATTTATCCATGCCTAAATTATATTATTTACTGAAAAATCAATGTTATTTTAAACTTTAAGTGTGATTAATATTTTCTTCAAAGCATTAAATATCATATAGTTTATTTCTTATTTATCATATTAATTATAACACCATTCATTTAGACTTTTGTCATATGTAAAATATATCACTTTTCTAACATACTTGCCCATTCTGGAAATATATGTAATTGTCTTTATAATCTTGTAATATAAAGTCAATTAAAAAAATTTTATAACAGCATTTTTTACCATAAGAATCAATAAATAATTGCCTTACATATCGATGTATTCCATGACAATATATGAATTCCAATAATATATATTTTCTCTTACAAAAATACATAGTTTATTGAAGAATTGCAGTCTGTCCAATCATTAGCCAAAATTTCAAGGTTCACTACTGAAATGTCTATGACCAGCAAAGGAACTTTAAGAAGTTCACTCCATGCTTATTTATCTTTAAATATCTTTTTTAATTTATCTTGTAACTTCAATAATACTTTATAAATTTTTTTACTGCAAAATAATAAGTTTTAGAAAAAATGTATACTTTAAACTCTTGACCCAAATTTACTTGATTTTACCCTCCAAGATTTTATTCAATTCCCCCAAATCGGTCTGTCAATTGCCTGGTTTTATAAGTAACATAAATCATGACATCATAAACCAACTGATAATCACTGATTGGTTTATCATATTTATAATTTACTAAATATGAATATTAATTAGTTAAAAAAATTAAAAATCAATACTTAAGAAAGTAAAAAGAACAATTTTAATAATTTTAAATATGATTGATAGATACATTTAACTTTTATTTTTAGTCACTAAATATTATCTGTTTCAAACCTAACTTAAATTAACTATTATTATTATTTTACTTTTACAAACTTTTATAAAAAACAGAATAATTAAATATCAATATTTATTAAACCATTTGAACAAAATAATTTTAATCATTTAGACAGAAAATAATGTCTGATATGAAAGCAATACGCCTACATAGGTAATTTTACTTGTACACAGATCTATTAAGTTGTATATTTATATTACAATTGCAAAATATTTAATTATAATGACTTTAATAATCAATTATATTTATTCAGTAATAATCTAACTATTATAACAACTTTGAAATTAAATTGTATTGATTTAATATAATGCACAGACAATATTAATTTTTTAAATTTCCCGTTTTCACATAAATATCATTAAAATATACCTAACAATTACAATCTAAATATCTAATAGTAAATTTAAACAATATTTAGTATGAATTTATTATCTATTTTATAGATTAATAAGTTTAACATCCTTTTTTAAAATTATACATACTAATTATTAACATCTTAAAATTAAAATTTTAAATAAATGATTTCAAAATCAGGATGTTGAATTCATGTACCAAACAATATGACTATAAAATTTATATGAATGCTATTCATGAAGGAATGTCATGTAGAAATAATTGTTAACTGTGAGAAATGTATGCTAATAATTATTGCAGTAGAACATAATCACTGCAGTTCAGAAAATATAAATACTCTGCAATAAATTGACTATTCAGAACACTGAATGAAAGCAGGAGAATACACAGAAGGCAGGATAATACAGATGTGCAGACACAGAGCATTCTGCACAGAGACACATAATAGTATGTAGCTAGTATCAGATGGGACAGATGTTACAGAAGCATAGCTATGCTGTATAAGATAATTATTGGAAAAGGATATTTAGAAGAAGACTGCTTAAATGTGGAAATATGCAGTCAGACATCACATTGGAGGGTTAGATAAGTCCATCTCAGCACTCAAGAGAAAGGTAATGCATAGCATTGTCTTTACATTCTGTGTATATATATTATATGGCTTGCAGATAGTACTCAATATTGGTTCTAGCTGATAAAATGACAACAGACAACAACCTGACAATTATCTTTTGTGTCTGCATAGGACCTGAGAAGCAACAGAAACAACAAATGGCACATTCTTCTACAAATCTCTCTCTCTCTCTCTCCCTCTCTCTCTCTCTCTCTATATATATATATATATATATATATATATATATATATATATATATATATATATATATATATATATATATATATATATATATATAGATCAAATATGTAATATTTAAATATATGTATATTATCTATACTAACTTAATATAATTATAAGGGACTTGAAATCAAACTTCCAAACTCACTATATCTATTTAATCCATCTTATACAACTAATACACATGACCACATAATATTCTCCCCATCAGTTGACTTAAAGTCAACATGAATAAGACAATAATATTGGCATCAACAAGAGCATTGAAAATTTTATTCTTGAATTTTCAATGAAATGGATAGCTGAAGAGTTATAGAATGGAGAAGATTGAATCCTGTACATTAAAGTTTGAAGATTTGCTATTTTAATATAAACTGAGCACTGATTGTATATATATATGTGGGATATAATGATCTGGAGCAACTGATGAGTGCTGATTCAGCACAAAATACATATATTGAAGATCATTTATCTTTTTCACATGTATGTGATCATGTGTGTCAATTATATAAGATGGATTAGATAAATGTATGGTGTTTGAAAGTCTGAATTCAAATTCCTTATAATTACATTATAGCTACATTAAGTCTACTATAGACAATATACATATATTTAAATATTATATATTCAACCTATATTCTGCCGATTGTCTTCTGTATAATTAAATTAATATAATAAGGTTCTATGGGTGAGGGGTCAGATTGACTTAAGGACAACATGGGTATGACAATAATATTGGTATTAACAAGGGCTTTGAGCATTTAATCCTCAGATTTTCAATAAAATGGATGGTTGAAAAATTGGAGAATGGAGAAGATTAAAGCTTGTCCATTAAAGTTTGAATATTTGCTATCTTAATATAAACTGAGCACTGATTTTATATGTGTATGGGAGATAGTGATCTGGACCAACTGATGAGTGCTGGCTCAGCATGAAATACATATATTGGAGATCATTTATCTTTTTTCATATGTTGTATAAAATGGATTGGATAGATGTAGGAAGCTTGAAAGTCTAAGTTCAAATTCCTTGTATATATATATACATATATACATGAGTAATGAATAAGTTAAAATATAATGAGAGTTTTGCTTTATGTATTATAAATATTAAAAGCAGAACATAGATTGATAAGAACACAACTATATATATATATATGTATGTATGTAATCGTATAATTGAATATTCATAAATACAGTAATTAGATATATGTAAAGTATAACTTTAAAAATTTTATCCACTTAAGAGTGCTTTCGACTATCCTCGTACACTTTGTCAACTAACACTTTGAAAGGATAACCTCCCCACAATTCCATGAACTTAATGTTTGCTGTCTGTCTGTTAATTAAGTCTTGTTTGTATTTGTAAATATTCAATTATATGATTACTTATATTGAATTGAAGAAATACAGACATCGAATTATAATATATGTATATATATATATTATTTCTACAATTACATTTTAAATTAGTTTATTATATGTATATAAATAAATATGTAATTAAAATAGCAAATCTGATATTTGTTCAAAGTTATATTGGTTTATAAATATATGAAAACAGCTCATGCCTATTCAATACCAAGAATTTTCAATCTGCTGTCAAGGCAACCTTTTAATTAATAAATGAGATGATACCCTCATCTTTCTTTATAGTTTAAGATGATTATATAGACTCTAAATATTGATACTTGTGATTTTAATTTATAGAAGTGTAAATCCATCTTTTTCATTAATTAAAAGGTCACACTGACAGCAGATTGGAGATTTTTGGTGATGGATAGGTGTGTCCTGCTTTCTTATATATATATTTTATAAAAATTAAAGATTGTTTAACACTATACTAGCAATTAAAAAATAAAAATAGAAATTCTTATAATGCTTAAAAACTAGCCAAAACAACAAACTTCTACTAAAATTCTTACACACCCATGGTTACATCTATTAACAACTAGTCTATCTTTTCAAGTGACATTCAATTAAGCACACAACACACACACACACACACACATATATATATATATATATATACACAAAACAAAATAGTCTTCCCATCATTAACATCAAAAACTAACTTTATTGCACATCAAAGGATATCTTCATAAGATTGATAGATTCAGATTCAAAATATTTTATCAACAAAGTTTCTTTTACTCTTCTTCTTTTTTATATATAAAAGATAACATTTGCATTGCTAAATAATATTTTATGATCTATATTCAGTTCATGAATATACAAAACTGACTTTTGATATCTATTTTTAACTCTACTCTTTTAACTTTTTCATTAAGACTTAATTTACTCTGACATATATAAATTTTATGACAAGTACAAGATATCTTATAAACTAATCCAGAATAGATTTGCAATCAATTGACTGTTTTGAACTATTTAATAATGACCTTAAATTCAAGTCTTTAATCAAGCACAAGTGCGTGTGCGGCGCAACTGCTCCCAAAAGCTGTTAATACAAATACAAATAGCTAACTAAAAATATTAAAACAGTTGAGCGCTTTCAAAGGATCTTGCCTTCATAATCATAGCTTGCTTACATTTAAATTTATGCAAATATGCTAATTCCATCTTTTTGATAGAGAAAAACACGTGTCCTTCCTGTTTATGGCATCGCTGTCGCGAGAGATAAATAAAGCCTCTTTGATCTTTCTTTTGAGGTCATGTCTCTCTCTACATACGATGGTAGGATTGTCCGGAATGCACTCATGGTGACTTGTGCACTGGTGCTGATAAAAAACTGAATAAGTAGAAGGGTCGTTGCGAGCTCTATTGTACGAATACCTGTGTTGTGCCAATCATGTGGCCAAAGATGCTCTGCTTTCCCCATAATATGTGCCTTTGCAATAGTTATTTGGACAAGCAATGTTATATACTGTATGGGGGGTCTGTAACAGTGGAGTTTGATCTTTGGTATTGTTAATTAGATTGTTAGAATTTGGAGGGGTTCGAAAACAGAGCTGATATTTGTTGTTAAAGTCTTTAGTAAATGGATTTATAAAAATAATTTTTTTATTGGGTGGTATGAAAATGGTTTGAAAGAAAAGCTTGAATTTAAATTCATTACTAAATGATTCAAAATAGTCAATAGATTGCAAATCTATTCCTGAGGTAGTTTATAGGTTACCTTGTAGTTATCATAAAAGTTATATAGGTTTGAGTAAATCAAGTCTTAATAAAAGAATTACAGTTCATAAGAATAGAGTGAAAAATAGATATCAAAACTCAGCTTTGTATATTCATGAACTGAATACATATCTTAAAATATTATTTCACAATGCACAGGTTATTTTTAATGAAAAAAGTGAATTGAAAAGAAAAGAAAAAGAAACTTTGATGATAAAATATGTTGAATCTAAAACCATAAGTCTCATGAAACATCCTTTGATATTAAAGGAAGTTGTTTGTTGAAGCCACTGATGGAAAGTTTATTTTGTTTTGTATAAATATGTTTTATGTTTAGTTGAATTTTACTTGAGAAGATCTATTTCTTAATAGATGAAACCATGGTTGTGCAAGAGTTTTAGCAAAATTTTATTGTTTTAATTAGTATTTTTATGTTATATGAATTTCTATTTTATTTTTATAAAGCAATTTAACTTTGTTATCTTAATAATAATTAGCTTTAGTGCAGTTTAAAAATGAAAAATGACAATTTTTTGGTCTACTTTCAAACAGATTTTATTTACCTGTTTAATGGGCTTTATTTAAACATTTATGAATTAAAAATCTCAATATATTTCAGTCAAGTGTTAATATTTACCTGGCTCTGCTTTTATATATTTAAAATAGCAAGTACATCTTTTAGATTACTTATGTACTTGCACAAATAAATTAAAGAACTATAAAAATTGACAAACTATTACTACTAAAACATAGATTAGAATGATATGAGTCCATATATTTATTTTTAAAAGTTATAATCAATATATACAATTAATTATAAAATATGAATAAAAACTATTTGTAATTTTTAAATCAGCATTTTAAAAATAATATTTAATTATGGTTTAACTTTTTAAATTTATTTTTAAAATTAACTCAGTCAAATAAATTATTTGTCAAGCATTGGTGGTCTAGTGGTCAGCATAGCTGCTTTACAAGGAGTTGTCCTGGGTTCGCGGATTCGCATCCCGGCTGATGCTTTGACACATGAAAAAATTTTTTTTTTTTCAAAGCACATTCTTTGCTATAGCAAAAAGCTAAATGGCTATGAATAATATTTCTGTAATGTAATTTTCACTACACCACTCTCCTACAAGGTAGACTGGTTCCTATCCACTTTTAACACCACATAAAGTGATGTAATCATAAACATGTGATCAAAACATGAAAAAAATGCATGATCATCAATATTCACATTTCATCCTGAACCAGCACTCATCAGTTGGTCCAGATCACAACCTCTTCCACATATCTTTATCATTATTCAGCATATATATATATAGTCAATTCGTACAGTTTAATTGATAAGGGTCATACTTATTGCCCTCACAGTTTTGATACATATTACTTAATAAAAACATATTAATAATTTTTATTAATCATTCATCAGATTTGAGATTATCCACTCAATTAATAATATTTCTGTAATGTAATTTTTATTAAACCATTCTCCTAAAAGATAGGGTTTCTATTTGCTTTTAACATCTTGTAGAGAAGTGTAATTATAAATACATGACCAAAGACATGTGAAAAAGATGTATGAACCCCAAAGTTGCACATTTCAACATTCATCAGTTGTCCCAGATCACAATCTCTTACATATATCTTTATCATACTTCAATATATATATAGATAACCAATTCATTAAGTGGATAATCTCTAGAAATTATTAATATACTATCATCAAGTGGTTTGTATCAAGTTGCGAGAACAGTAAGTTTGACACTTATCAATTGAACTGTAGTAATTGGCTACCAAAATATGCTGAGCAATGATAAAGATATTTATAAGAGATTGTGATCTGGGTCAACTAATGAGTTGTGAATCTTGATGATCAGGTTTTGATCACATGTTTATAATTACATCCCTTTATATGATATTAAAAGTGGATAGAAGTCAGTCTGTATTTTGCAGGAGAGTGGTGTAGTGAAAATTATTCTACAGAAATATTATTCATTAAGTGGATAATCTCTAGTCTAATGAATGACTAATAAAAATTATTAAAATAGTCTATGATAAAATAAAAACTGATATTTTTAAATTAGATTCTGAAAAATGGTAATACATTTTCTTTTGTCAAATAGTTGAGTCCAAATTATCCAGTTAATTATGAATATGGATTAATTCTTTATTTTATTTTAATTCATCTGTATTTTACTATCAACAATATCACATAACGTTTTTATAGCTTATTCATATGATACCAAGAGCAGTTTTTTTCACAATATTCCAAAGCCATCTATTGTATATTTTAGTACACAGTGAATATTTCCAGACTGATTTCTGAATTTTCGTCTCATCCCTTATAAATAAAATATGAAAAAGTAATGTGACATTATTACTGATATTAATCTTTTTAGCTAAAGAGTGGATGGGGACTGCAGTTGATATAAAACATAGGTTCTTAAATAAATGCTAACTTGCATTTTTTCACATCTATATAACTGTAAAAGTAAATTGTCTTCTGTTCAAAATTTAAAGTTTTTTTTTTAAAAATTTCAGACTATTAGCTTAAATACTATGAAGCAATAAAAGGATGGCTGGATGCATAAGTAAATCAGTTTCAGATATGAATTCCAGTTGTCCCTGATAACAACAGAAGCCAAAAAGGTCTGAGAATAGATTTGTAGTATTATATGTTCATTAATTATTCAAAATTCCAGTAGATGGCTATAAGGCAAAGGCAAAAATACTGTGATTGGAACTATCTGTATTTTTATTACTGCAAAAAAGATACTTCAAACAACACAACTAAAGCATGACATGATTACTTCACTCTCATTTATATTATTTACCAGTCTCTGTATATTTGATCTTTACTTTTCAGACAGAGAATCAGCAATATAGAAGTGATATTTTTTTACTAGTTCAAAAATTTCTCAAACTTTCATTTTATTACATAAAATTATTGACAAATCAATATCCCAACTAATATTTTCCCACATAGACATTTTTTAAAAAAAAATTTAAAATGATACACTAATTCGATTGCAGTAAATACATGCTCATATATTACATTTAGCTTGCTTAATATTAACTAATGTTACAATTATTAAGTTTTCAGAAGGTCTTATTAAAAATTAATGAATTAAAAATATGTAGAATAACTGACAATTGTAAAATTATTTTTATAATTTTGTTGCCAATAAAGTTTTTCAGAATTATTACTTCTAAAATCTTTTTTTAGGAATATAAAATGAGAATATTAATGTCAAACAATGGTTAATAAAGTTATTTTTCCTCATGTGTCATAGCATCAGCCGGGAAGTGAACCCACTAACCCAGGACAACTGCTTGTAAAGCAGCTGTCGCTGACCTCTCGACCACCAATGCTTGACAATGGTTAATAAAGTTAACGTGTATTTTTTTCAAAAATCAATTACAATATCAGTTCAAAGTAGAAACGAAAATCAGGATTCTCTTCTTGTTTTCTTTAATGATAATAAATTAGTATGTAAGAGCTTTCCATTTAAAACAGTTATTGTTATATTTAAATTAAGGCTCCAAAGAAATATGACAGCATTAATAAAGTCTTGAAATGGCTCCATAGATACTATATTTTATATTTTGAATTAAAATAATTGTCAAATAATTCCAAATACTATTTTATTTATGAAATTAACAAAAAAGAAAACAAGTTTATTACAAAAATTATAATGCAGTATGTAATAACTATAATTAATATTAACTTTGATTTTTTAAACATATTACCATTTTACACCCCTGAATTTAAGATGCAGTTGGATTTTAAGCTTGGAAAGGGGGGGGGATTTTAAAATTATTTTCTTAAAAAAATAAGAAACATAAGCTTACCCAATTTATTGTGAGTCTTCTTTAGACATATTTTCACTTTCTATATCTTCACTTTCAGAACTTGAATTCTCATCTTCACTATTCCACCAAAGTATATCACCTTCAGACCATTTAAATTCTTAGCAATGAAACATTTCAAAAAATATTTTTTTAATAATTTTTTCAGGTATATCTTTACAAGATGGCAAAGCTCAATCACCACAGAAGGTAAGAACTACCTTGTGTGAGAGTGGTATAGTAAAAATTACACTAAGAAATTATTCATTATTAGATAATGTCTAATTTAATGAATGACTAATAAAAATTATTATTATACATATATTGTTTACATTACAAAGTCTTTTTTTAGTGTGAATACTATAATGTTTTTTTTTTCAAAGGAAAAAAAATTTAAAATATGGTATTAAAATTTAATGTTACTGATAAATCTTTTTTCTTTTGATTAAAAATCTTCTAAAATGCAAATTAATAATTTATCAGATTATTGAAGTAAACAAAAGTTTTTTAAAAAAATAATTTTTATTTATAATTGATGAAAATAATCTATAGCAGCAAACATAAAACATGTTTGTCATCCTATTATAAATTGCAGCTGAATATTATAATTTTTTTGCCAATTTGCTTTTATGTAATAGTAAATTTTTCTATTAAAATCTGAAACATTTTTCTAAAATAATTATTATTTTCATAAATATCTATTGAAAAAAAATAAATATGTAAAAAAAATTTTAAAATCTACATTTTCACTTTGAAAATTAAAATGAAAATATTGGAACTCTCAAAAACATTGACAGAAACTCTCTCATATAGAGAACAAAAAACAGCCAATCAGTGCCATTGAAGGCAGATTCTTATATCAATGTTGTATTGATTTATTAGTAGTAATACATTCTAAAGATTATTCAGAGTTTTCTCAAAAAAATAATAGTAAAATTGGCAAAATAATGTTAAAAAATTCTAAAACATACATTTTTACTTTGAAAATCAAAACTAAAATATTGGAATTGTCAAAATCATTGATAAGTGTTCTTTTGTGTAAAGAACAAGAAGCAACTAATAAGAACTATGGAGGGCAGGTTCTTATCTCATTGTTATATTGATTTATTAGTTATAAAAAATTCTAAAGATTATTCAGTACAGTTTTCTCAATAAAATAATGATAAAATCAAAATAAAAGTAGCAACTTGAGAAAGTTGAAGCCATTTATGAAATTAATCCAAAAATATTGTCATTTAATGTTAAATATTTTTTCTTTTGGTTAAAAAATATTTAACATGCTATTCTACAGAGGTCAATGATTGTAATATTATGCATATGTATATCATAAAGCAAAGATCTGCAGAAATAAGATGCTAAAAATTTTTGTTTCCAATTTAAGATGCATCGCTTTTTTACAGGTTCAGAATCTGGGGGAAAATGCCTCTTATAAATTGTAACAATGCAAATTCAATTGCATATTGAATTAGTTACATTATCAAGCTGCATGGTCAAAAAAGTATAATGAAAAACTTTTATAAATTGAGTAATAAATTTATAAATTGCCATGCATGTATGTGTGAAATGTAGAAATAACATACATCTCACTTAAGTACTTCTGGTTTAAAAATTAAAAATAAAATATAACATACATGTCACTTAAGTGCATCTGGTTTAAAAAAGAAAAAGAAAAATTAGTCTATATATTTTAATTATACTATTAAATATTTAATAAAAGAAATGTATTTTATAAAATTTAAATAATAAAATGATAACTTGTATTATGTAAAGAAAAACATTAGTTTTGCATATGCAAATTTATTTGTATTGCATAGTTTGAAAAAATATAATATTTTGTGACACTTTCAGATTTTCCTACTGAATGGTGTTTTAAAGAAATAATTTGCATTTTTTATAGTAAATTGAATGGCAAATCTAAATAAATTATTGAAAATTATAAAGTACTACAATTAAGAAAGTTATGAGCAATTTTAATTATTTTTTCTTTCTTTTTATCACTATTGTAAATAAAAAAACTATTTGTTTAGTCAAATAATCATATAATGTAAAAATATATGTAAAAGTATTTGTTTCATAACATGCTATAAAATAAATATTTATTCATGTATTAGTGATATGTTTTTAGATAAAATTGATAAAAATGTTCTTCAGGAAAATAAAAATGTGTTAGGTATAAATAGATAAAAAAATGTCAGTCTTGTCTAACATTGATTCAAGAAACAGTGTAGAGTGATTCTATGAAGATAGAAGAAACAGCTGATTAAAACAGTTCCCAGAGAATAGTTTGGATATCTGTACCTTGCTGATTGTTTTAAAGTATTTTTCATATAGCATTCACCACAACAAGTATGATAACATTAGTTAGTGGAAAACTATTTATTACAAATGGCTAGAAAACTAAAAACAAGCCAGTCAAAATATCTGGAGTTGCGCAATTGGATCTGGAGATAAATGTTGAAGTTGAATAGAATGCAACATTGACTGCTTTAATTAAAAAAATCATGCTGTAAGGGAAAATGTAGATTCTACCATTAGATCTACCAATATCTATTCTATCCTTTATTTATTGCCACCAATATCCAAAGAGAACAAACACCATTAGAGATGGATTTTTAAAGACGTCTTTTTATATATAGAAAAAGTGTAATATCTGTAGAAAACCATGATTTAAAACTTTATAAATTTTAGATAATTCGTAAGATATTATCATTATGGTTATCATAAGACCTTAAGTTTTAATAATCATAATAATAATTATTATTATTTTTAATATTTTGTATAACATTTATTACATTTATTGACTGTAAATAAATTGTTAGTTTATTTTTATTATTATTAACTAATTATTTTGTATTTGCTTTCTGAACTCATTCCCAACATATGTTACTAATATCCACAAATCCCAAGAAACCATGCAATCCATGGAAGGTATGCAGGGATAATAGTAATAATTTAAAATTGATGATGATAATCAATATTAAGATTTCCAAAAGTAAACTTTATATTTAGGAAATTTGGCACCTTAAGATTTATTTTAAATTAAATCTAAAAAAAAAAAAAAATTAAAAACTTAATTCAACCTTTAGTGCTCGGATACAAGAATATATATTTTCATCATCAACAGAGTAGTTGTTACATTAAAATGTATATTTTGAAATTTTCAAAACTATTTCTCATCTGAATTCATATTCATTTTTTAATTTTTATCTGTTACAATATATATACTGAAATAATCAGCTCATAGCATTAGTGAGAGAATGCAATTTTAGTAAATAAATTAAAAATAAAAGATGAAATAGACATAATAATTCATAATTAACTGTAAGAATTATAGAGCAGAAATTTTCATAGCTAAAGTGCAATTCAAGATTACATCTTATATAAAATTTACTTTACGTCTATATTTTATATGTATATGAAAGATGTAATAAAATATACAAATGCATACAAATCTATACATAAAAAAATTAAATACTAAAATATTCGTTAGCGTCGTAAATTTAAATATTTATATAATTTTTTTCAAGATCATTAGTTTATATTTTATTTATTTTACAAAAACTTGTTAAGTTTCAAAAGGTATTTATTTCATTAGAATTGTATGGGATTTATTGAAGCCTTCTTTTTTCTTTCTGAAAATACACACACGCACTCATTCAATAAACTTTATTAAATTAAAAAGTTATAGGTTTCCTCCAAAAGAATAACAAAATTTTTCTTATTTCATTAGATTTAATCTAAAATAGATTTTGAAAGTTTAATTAAAATTGTTTTATATATATACTTTTAAGTAAAAGCTTATAATAAGGCTTATTGGATTTAAAACCTTCACATGCACCTCTTTTATATTTTGTAGAAATCTATTGCAAAAAGATTAAAATAATATTTTAATTTTCTAGCAAAATTTAGAAATAAATAGATAATTGCTTTATCTCTTATGTGATTCGAAATTTCTAATATTATAAATAGGAGAGAAAAAAGTTTAATTGTAGGTAGTATATTATTCAGTTACAACAGTGGTAAAATTTATACTCTCTGATGAAAAATGAGTATAACTAGAAAATCTGAGATTTCCTTGTTTGCCTTTCATCACTAGGTGGTGGCTCATTTCTCATGCTTGAGGTCTATCTGAATGGAGGAAATGACGAAACTGTGTTAAATCAGGGTAGTTCCTAACATAATTCTTAGAGAAACACGGAACAAAAGTGATAATTGCTAGAATTATATGATAAAGCATGAAAATGAACATTAAGATTATTCATTATTTTCAAAATTTGTTAGTTGAATACATTATATATTTAAATATATATACAATAACAAAAATGATAACTTAGTGCTGTGAATTTTTTGCCAAATTAAAATTTATGAAATCAAATGTGTCAAAAAATATGCACACTCCTGTAAAAAACGACGTTTACCCATCATTTCAGATAAACTAAAGAAAAGTATTTTTCTTAATTTACTATTCAATCAACTCATTTTTCTTAAATTAAAAATTTTGATATATTCTTGTATATGATGTTATAAATTTTGGATATATTTCCAGTTTAGACTATTCGATTTTAATACATGATTTTTTTTCTACTGTGCAGACTTTTTTCATACCTGCACTCCAATATGTAATAAATAGGGGGTTTAAACTCAGACTTTCACACGACCCTCAACTATCCATGCTATTTCATACTGCTGACACCCTTGATCACACACATGTCGAAAAGATAAATAATCACCAATCACCAATATACGTATTTCGTGCTAAACCAACACTCGACACTTGGTCCAGAGTTCAAACCCACTATTGATTTTGTAAGCACATTTAACTGAACTATTAATTATTCTTGATACAACTTATAAATTTAAATATTTTAATGAATTAAAGAGAATAAAGAAACAATTTTGATGTTAATTTAATTTTTAACTTTATTATGTAATAAAATAATGTAAGCGATTGTTCCATCGATGTTAAATAATTCAAGATTATCAGGGGAAAAAAAGGCGAAATCTCGTCTATCCTAGAGTAAAAAAATAATGAGCATAAGCTAAGGTGGTGGTTTTTTTCATAATAGAAAGATAAAAAGAATACTGATCTGATTTTAAATTCAGACTTTAAAATATGACATTAATGTAGACGATTGAAGTAAAAGTTAGAGAAAATATTTAAAACAGACTAAGTTAAAAATATAATAATGAACAAATCTAATTAGATATAAGTGTGCATATAGAAAACAGATTTAATGTTAGAATATCAAAAGCATAAAATTTATTTATTTAAAGCATTGTAGTTTCTATTTAATATTGTTGCCGTTTAAATGTCTTTTAAGACTTTTAATTATGAGATACAGATAATAAGCATTTATTTTATTGTGCTTTCTTGTTTAAAAATATTGGATGATGACATTATTGGTGAGTTCTTATTTACTGATGTAATTGATATTCCTCAGCTGCATGTATTAATTAACTGTTCAATACTTTAAAAGTACGAGTAGATAGATATTTCTTATTTACATAATTTTCAGCAACAATAGGGATAATGATGATTTTATAATAAGGTAGGTTACTTCAAAAAAGCCTGCTCCTTCATATTTCTTAAAGTAATTTCAAAATTACTGTGATTAATGATTTAGTTTGAGACAAATGATTCAGGTAAGACCGACTGCCAAAATATAGATTAGAAAAGTTGTTTTAAAATCGATAGAGAAAATTTAATAATTCGGATAATTAAATGACATGTCTAATGATCCGATAATCCTTTATAAAAATGAATGAGGAAAGAATTAAGATTAAAAGAAAATGAATACTGTATTTTAGAATATATTTATGATTGACTGTTTATAAAAATAAAAATCAAATAAATAAGTAACTAGATTTACACTTCTTTATATGATTAATTGCAGCTAAATTAATCAAATTATTATGTTGTCAACAAAAAGTTTATCAGTACCGACTTAAAGCACATGGATGGTTGGCCGACAGCTTTCTCATGGCCCACCCTGCAAGTAGCATGCATTAATATGCAAAACTAATAATTTCCACATGGAAGCCAGACTTCACCGTATTGAACTTCTAATTATTAAAGATAGCAAATTATAAAATTTATAGCATAAAATATGAATAAATTCTTTTATATAATTATTAATACTTGGGCACACATACTCTTACCACTATTAGTTAACTGCATGAAATGATACTTTTTTAACAAAAAGTGGTTTTGATGATCTATCCATATTTCAGATGCTGAAACTATATTAATAAAAGAGGAAGTCAATAGAGTACATATTGAGACATTTTATGTAATCAGACTATTAATATTTGGCTTATATATTTGATTATATTAATAAAATTGTTATTGCTATTTTATTAATTCAATAACATATATTTTAATTTTTAACTAGGTTTAAAGTTTATATCTGTGTTAGGAATGATACAATAATCTCTAACTTAATAAAACTACTAATGTATTTATAAAGTTGTTAATGCATAAAATTTGACACTTTAAATCAAATTCTAATAATTTAAATAGTTATTGAACAGATTAAGCAATATGGTAAAAGTGACTGTATTTAGCATTGCTAAATGTAAGATTTTTGAGGGAAATATAATATTCACTCTGATAGTGGGAATCGGTTCAGACAGAATGGAGAAAAAATAAAGAATAATAATATTTACATTTAAAAAGTACCAGACTCGTAATTAGAGATCTAATATAAATTGATAATATATATAAAATTTATATTATTTGAAAAATTTCAGAATACATAACTAAAAATAGTGTCAAATAAATCCAGGAATAAGTGAAGATACTTAGCAATAATAAGAGTAAAGTTGAAGTAGTTATTCAGAAGAAACTGGCCATTATTTGATGGAAATCCTGCTCAGTTTAGAATGTCTTGGGATTGGAAGATCCCAGGATCGATTCTAATGCTTGCAAGGTCTGGTGTTTGAATTTCTTATGAACTTCCTAGCAATAAAACCCATAAGCCTTTTTTTATTTGATGAAAAAACATTTTTTATTATATGTCTAAATAAGCATTTATTTTTATAGCGCCATGCTTTATAAATTGGAATACATTAAAAATCAGCCTTTTCAAGCTATTGTGCATGCACTTTTTATGAGTGTTAATAATAAATGAATACTTTCACTCCCAACACAAGATATAGTATTTAAGAAAGAATAAAATGAATCTACTTATTTTTTCCAACCCAAATGCTTATATATGGGCAAATCTTTACAGGAAGTGAAAGCGTGAAGATAAACCACTCACTTTAAATCACTGTTTACGACATCATTCATTCAGACATCATAAACAGTAATTTAAAGTGAGTGGTCTATTCTCACACTTTCACTTCCAGTACTTAAGATTTGCCCATATATAAGCATTTGGGTTGGAAAGTATAAGTGGATTCATTTTATTCTTTCTTAAATACTATATCTTGTGTTGGGAGTGAAAGTATTCATTTATTATTAACACTCATAAAAAGCACATACACAATAGCTTGAAAAGGCCGATCTTTAATGTATTCCACTATATGTCTAGTAAAAATCAAATGTCCATGATAATATTATGTTCTCAATATTGTGAATGCAGCATATAAATACTCCAGTCAGTTATAAAAAAAATATTCATTAACTTTTACACATGCTTTCTTCATAGCGTAAGCATGTGTTTTAAAGACCTACAGAGGTCCCTAGTGACAATTTTTTCAGACGCTCATTGCTAAGGTTTACAGCCTTGTTAAAACTATTATTAACTTTTACATTAAATAATTATCATTTAAAAATATATGTGAAATATCTACAGCTTTTTAAATAAAAAGATAGATTTGGATATTGAGATATAACACAGATTCCAATGTGCTGCTTATATATTTAACAAGTTGAAAGAAAGTATTTCATTATACTCATATAATTATTGCAACAAAATTAGTTGCACATATAGCTTTACTGCTTGAGAATACCTAAGAAGTTTGAACACTGGAAATGTCAAAACCGGAATGATCTGCGGACATTATAGTCCACGATTTGAAATTCTACCATTGTTTGAACTGCTATAACATAAAGACATCAGTCATTAAGGAATACACCCCCCCCTACATGTGCACTGTATACATATATAACATTTTGAGAAATACTCTCTTTTTCTAAGCACAAGATAAAGTTTTTTGAAGATATAAAATAAATGCATCTTTTTTTTTTTACCTAAACACATATATATATATATAGCCAAATTCTAAGCATTTAGAAATGAGAGCATGGAGAACTTAAATAATCATTTTCAATTCCATTCATTATATATTAATAAATGACATTTGCAAAATTTTTACAATTTACTGCATGTCAGTATTAGATGTAATATTAAATATATACATCAAGTTATTTATTAATCAATCATCATGTTTATTTGTAACAGTCATTAGGAATCAAAATATCACAAATATCACTTATTAATATATAGTGAATGGAATTGAAACTGATTAATTAAGATGTCCATGCTCTTATTTATAAATTCTTAAGATTTGCCTATATATATATGTAAAATAAATAAAATATCCGTTAATTAAAAAACAATATTGTAATTAATAATATTTTTAACGGTTTAAAAACAATTACAAACAATCCTTAAATCCGCAGAAACCGTTAAAAATATTATTTCAGTTATAATTATATATATATAAAAGATAAGGCAGATTCATCTTATCTTTTCAAAAGACTTTATCTTGGGTTAAAAAGGAAAAGTAGTCCTCAAGTGTTATATATATATATTGTACTGTCCATTGGTAATCTTAGGGTTTATATGATTTATGTTCTTCATATTCGATGACCAAATTACATTCAATTTGCTAATTCCCTCATTCGAATATGTCTGGTAATTTTATGTAGCACAATTATTTTTCCTGGTCACTCAACCTGTTTAACGTAACTAAACTTGAATAATAGTTGAGAACAGAACCAGTTTTGAATTTATTTAAAAGGTGCCAGAATTCTATACAAGAATCCACTGGCCTTTCCTCCTATCTTTATTAGTTACTTTTATCAAATTATTTGCTACATCCAGAGGATTTTATTTTCTAATACAGCATCGATAATTTATTTGGTAAAGTAATAATTGTTGAATTTAAATAATTTTATTCTATTCATAACAAACTTAAATAGACAATAATATAAGTTATATTTCTATGATTATTAAATTTATAATTATGATTATTTTAAAAACTAAATAGAGAATAACAGTATAAAAACAAATAAATTCAAATGGCTATAAAACACTACTGTTTTCTAAGATTCAGATTCTTTTTTTTTAATAATCTGAGATAACACAGCATTTTCTATACTTATAGTTCAAGAAAGTGATAACTTTTAGGATACAAATAAAGTCCCTTACCAGTAAGTTGAATTGTTCACTTTATAATATTGTGTAGATTACCTTGCATATATTTTGTTGTTATGGAAGAGGTCCATTTTACACTCTTATTCCAGCTTGTAGGCAGTCCAGGGTTCAAGTTTAGGTAGGCAATGGCTTCAATCTCAGCATTTTAAGACTTCAGAAAGAAAGAAATATCGACAAATGGACTTTCTCTACTCACAAATATGACAATTCAATACACTGGTAAGAGTAGGTTGACACAATCTTTATAACTTTATAGAAAATCAATTTTACATTAAACTGTTTTCTTTAGAAGATGAAGATCTGAGACCAAGACTCCTGATTCATAATGTATTTGATTTTTATACTCCCTCTTCAATTTTAGTCAACTGCAAACATCCTGTTGACATCTTTTAACTTTGACAAAATTTAAAAAGTAATTTTGTTTCCAAAGTCATCTTCTCCCTGGTATCCATGACTGTGAAAAAATACTTTAATTTTAACTTTTACATATTTCTAATTGATTTGCAAAAATAATTTGTTTTCTTATCTTTGCACAAATCAAAATAAGGTCTGGTTATTCTCTTTATCTCTTTTTTAATCTCTAACTTAAAAAATATATAACCTACACTATCTAAACAAAATACAATCATATATTTAAAAAAAATCTTATTTTTTTTTGGTAATTTGATAATTTATAATTCTAAATTGCCAATGCAAACTTGTACACAAAAATATGGTACAATACCTCCATGGTCTGGGACAAGAATAAAATAGGGCATTTAACTTTTTTTTTATTCTTAACAATTTTTAACATTAACTTAACATTAACTTCTTAGTTAATCATACTAATACTGAATTACCATTTAGTCTTATTATATCCAAAGTCTTCAGGGTTTAAATTTGATCAGTTTGTTCTACAAGGATATCTGTTTAGATAACTTATTCTATAAGGCTGTAATGCCCTTGCATTGTATATTCTCTTCTCTACTCTTTCATTTGTGAGAGTAAATGCATTTTGGCCATTCTCTCTAACTCTCTGATTTGGTCCCTCATACAAATTTTGGAACTTCTTACAGATACCTTCTCGATTTGGCTAATTGGGTTTACTCTAACCCATACCTTGTCCTTTTTTCTGAAACTGTCAGCTTTTGAATACTTCCTGTCTGTTTTTATGTTAGCCATGTGCCTTATCCTCAATGTGGCCTTCCTCTGATCCATCTCTTTATTGATACATTCAGGGATGACTGGTAACTTGGCTTTGTAAGTCTCCAGCACAGGTTGTCAAAACTGTATTTGAATAGGTGTGAAACCTGTAGACCCATTCTCTCCCCAACTGTTTTACCCATTCTCTGTGGCTCAATGATGTGTACACTCCAAAAAGCCATCCCAATTCTTTCATCATTCATTTTCACAAGTTTGACTGAGGATTATGAATAGACAACAATATGTAATGTATTTCCATTTCTTCTAACCTTTCCCTCCATTCACACACTATAAAAGGAGTCCATGGTAAGATAAAACTATCCTGTTTCCTTATTCTAGGGGAATGTTGCATCTCTAATATTCATATGTCGTTTCTTGCATTAGCCTGCGACATGGGGTATACAGATGCCCATTTTGGAAAAAAAACTATAAACTACTAATATATATCTCATCCTTTGGAACATAGGTAGTGGCCCATAAAAATCACTAGCTACTGGGTTTCTCAGGAAACATGGGGTTTCCTCATGTACAATCTGTTGGCAGGTTTTATCTTCTGGCACACTTAACACCCTTTTAACATGTTGGCTATCTGATACCACATACATAGCAAGTAAAAACACATTTTCAATTCTACTTTGCAAAACCATAGTTCCCATATAGGCAGTGGGTATACATAGATAACTTATCTCATAAATTCTTAGGCACTATCATTTTTCATGTTCCCTCCTTTATATCCATCAAGTACCACAACACACTCTCTCAAACAGTACCTTCTCCCATTTTTTTCAGAGTAACTGTCTCTTCACACATCTTCAATTTCTTCTCTCTCTAGACTATCTATAATTCTCTGGTATCTGGAGTCTTGTTTCTGTTTGTAACATAGGTGTTTAAGCAATGGATGTATCTATTTCCATGCCTACCACCACCATATTTATGTCTTCCATCTGCAAATGGCTAGTAAACTCTGGACCTGGATTGCAACTTAAAGCATCTGCCACCACATTTTCTCTTCCCTTACAATATTGTATAGAGTAATTATATTCTTGAAGAAAAAGGCTCTAAAAAATTAACCTACTATTGCTCAAATAGCTGTAGATATGGAATTCCAGACTTTTGTGATTGATTCTATCACCTTTGACCCTTTCAGAAATTGATGAAATCTGTGAAAGGCCTACCAGCAGCCAATGCCTCATTTTCTGTTCTGAGTAATTGCTTTCTGGCCCCTTTAAGAGTTTTCTAATGAAATATATTACACCTTGGTTACCATCCTCCTGAGTTTGCATCAGCACTACATGCAACCCATATCTGCTATGACTACTTCTACTATGAAAGATTATTTAAAGTTAGAGTAGACCAACATCATCTGGCTCAAAAAATTTTTCTTGAAGTCTTTGAATACAGTTTTATGTTCGTTCATCCATTCCATGGAGTGTTTTTTTGTAATAGCTGCAACAAAGGCTCTATATCTGTTGCAAAGTTCCAGTAAAATTTACTATAAAAATTACCTAGTCCTAGAAATAACCTAATCTGTCTTATTGACCTAGGGGCTGGAAATTCCTTAATAGCTTGCATTTTATTGGGATGGGGCTTAATTCCTTTTCTGATGATCAAATGGCCTAAAAAACTTACTTCTGCTGCAGCTATAAAACTTTTTTGTAAATTAATTCAAATGCCCTTGTCCTCATATTCTTGTAAAAACATTTGGATTAAATGCTCCATTGGGATTTTTGATGCAATATCATCCATATTAATGATAACCAAACTCTTTATTTTGAGAAACAGTACTCTACCTAGGCACTTCAATAACTCTGCCCTATTGTTCTTTAAACCAAACAGCATTCTGTTAAACTGGTAAGATATGCCATTGTATCTGAAAGCCATCTACTTGTGGTCTGTTGGATGTAGTTTGATCTGCCAATAACTGGCAGTCAGGTCTAAAATAAAAAATTTTTCTTTATTGTGGAACCTGTTCAATAATTCATTTATAGATAGAGGAACATTCTGATTGGGCCAAGTAATCCTATTCAACTGTCTAGCATCTAAGCATAGTCTCCCTCGTTTGTTTTACTATCACTAATGGTTTATTATATGCCGATAAACATTATAATCCCCCATTTCTCTATTTGTGACAGTTGATTTTCAACCTCTGTTCTACATTGATGAGGTACTGGATAAGATTGTGCCTGGCATGTTGTGCCATTGATAAACTTAATTCTCGTATTCATACCCCTTAATCATTCCCAACCTATCCAAAAAATTTATGTTATATCTCTCTAATTATTCTTTCAATGCCTTTTCCCATATTGCTTTATCTGTTTCCCCTTGCTTCATATCTCTGCATACTTCTCTCAACAATATTTTTTCTTTTGATCTAAACTCATTACTTCTCCTTCACATGTGAAATTGCCTTCTTTATAGTTGATCAGTTCACCCTGTTTTGTGCATGAAGTCTGATCCTATATTACAACATATATAAGTTCTTTCAATATCAGCAAAACATGTTGGATATCTATCTTTTTTCCACCCTTACTCATACCCACAGTTGTTTCAACTCTAGTTGGGCCATGTTATTATTGGCCAATGTTACTAGGGTTTTCCTCACTGGCAGAGTTTGAACAACAGGAGTTTGTTGCATCATGGATCCATACATAGTCTCATACATGACTGATATTTGACTACCAGAGTCAAACAATGGATAAACTTCAATATTAGTAATCCATATTGTAGTTTCTGGGCATTCTTGGGATGCAAAATTTATTGTTTCCCTATCCCATTCACAAATCAAATTGTCTACTCTTTTCATTTCTATTGCCATAACCTTACTATTTTTTTTTTACTTCTTAATTCCATACACTGCTATTTCTATCTCATATACCTTGCTTAGTTTTTATTTTCTTATTACTTATATTTCACTAACATATTCGCCAATGATTCAATATGCTGGTGGGAATAGCATGGTAAAATCTTTATGATTTTGTCGAAAATTAATTTTATATTAAACCATTTTCTTTAAAAGATAAAGATCTAAGACTAAAACTCCTGATGCATGATGTATTTGCTTTTTATACCCTCTCCCTGATTTTAGTCAGCCATGCTCACCCTGCTGTCATTTTTTTAACTTTGACAAAATTTAAAGTAATTTTGTTCCCAAAGTCATCTTTTTTCCTCTCAATGGCCATGCTTGATGATGGTGAAAGAATGCTGCAATTTTAACTTTTATGTATTTTTAATTGTTTTGCCATAAGAATTTGTTTTCTTATCTTTGCACAAGGTCTAGTTATTCTCTTTATCTTTTTTTTTTTTTTTTTTTGATTTTTAACTTTAAAAACATATATAACGTACATTGTCTAAACAAAATACAAATCAAATATTTAAAAAAAAAAGTTTTCCTTTTGGTAATTTGATAATTTATAATTCTAAATTGCCAATGCAAACTTGTACCTCAAAATACAGTGCAACATATGTAGAGTGCATGTGTGGAGTGGTGATTTCCTAATGACTCTTATAAATAAACATGACACTTGATAAATAAATAATTTGTTATACATAAAGGCATCAATTAATTTGTGAGAATGCTTTAGAATTTTTTAAAACAAAATGATAAAGTCATAAGACCAATTATTGTAAAATAACTGGTTCATTGGATTGAACATGTGATGTGAATGACCGATACGAGACGTTTATGAGAAAGTTGGACATAATTTTTAGGGAAATACAATAAAGATTATATCAAAGACACTCTAAAAGGTGTTGTATTGACTGCTTTTATTGGGGGTGGGTGGGAGGGAAGGAAGCTTGCTGCAGAAAAAGTTAAAAGATAGTATTGCATGATATTAAATACATAGATTGGAGAAGCAGTAGGTGATATATTTAGATAGTTGTGATTTGTGGACTGTTTTTATAGTCATCACAAGTTCATTTTTAATATTTTATTTTCTCCTTTCTATCATTTTTTCTTTTTTTATGGAGTTAAAATGGGTATCATTTGTGATGATTATGATTTTCTGAAAATAAAATTGATCTTCAACAGTTATTAAAACGAAAAACATGAAGGGATAGTAAAACAGACAAAACTCTCCATAGAGTAGTGCCACTCAGTGCAAGCCAGAGTAATCAATGGATGCCAGAAGGCTCATGTGATATGAAGAGATATTCCCATAAAAAGATATTAGAAAGAAAAACATGAAGAGATATTCTCATAAAAAGAGATTAATTTCGGTAAAGAAACAACAAAAAATAATTTTTTTTGTATAATATTTAGGTATTTTTTTTCCCAAAAATTGTTCTTATTGACAATTTTATTGCAAAATGTGAAACAATGTTACTTTCAAAAACCGTTTATAAAACAAGTATGCTTTTTCCTATGTTAACAATGATGCTAAAAATAAGCATAGTTTTATTGTAAAAATGACTGATGAAAATAGCTATATCATTATAGATATTTGCACAACTGTGTTTCCAAATTCTCTTTCTTACTATTTTTTTTGAAAAGATTAAATCAATATAAAAACCATTACTAGTATTGAATCATAATTTAAGCAGTATTATTTTGGAATGGAATGCAAGGAAAATTATGGAAGGGTTGTTTAAAGATTTTAATGCATTGTGACAGCATATGGAAAAAAGGCCTGTGACAGTATTAAAAAATATTATATATTATGGTCAGAGATTCCTAGAATTTGAGACATTAAACTTTAGCCTGCTAAGTTTATAGAATAATCCAATGCCATCTGCTAATTATACTTCTATTAGCAGTTTGTTCAGATTTATTGATTATGAAGTTGCAAAAAAATTCTAAGTTTATTTTAAATTGAAAATTGATTATTAGTAATTTTGCAATTTAAAATAAACTTAGAAATTTTTTCAATTTAGGGGAAAGCAACTAATTTAAAAACAAAAAGCATTACTTGATCCCAATTTATGCAATAGTTTTCAAGACTTAATTATTTATTCCATTCCAGTTCTGCCTTATTGTAAAGTCATCAACCAGTAGATGCTAAAACTAGTTTTCAATATCTATCCAATGTTGTACTCCCTAAATTTCTAAATTTTATTTAAAAATCATCATGCATTAGATCCACATTCAAAACATCTCAATCATAAAAGATTTTAAGTTAGAAATTAGTCTTAGCTATGGATGGAAGAATACTCAATATGAATTTAATATGCTTTACCATCTAGAATTTATTGAATATTCTAATTTACAATAAGTTGAAAAGCTAAAGTGGAATAAATGGTTAGCTCTTGAAAATCAATTAATTTGCATAAAACTATAATCTTTAAAAGTCAGTATTGGATTACACACTAAATGGATGTCTTGTTGCCTTAATGGTATCATAAGTTTAACATGTACATTTTACATCTAAGTTCAATTGTCTTAACTTTTCTTAAAGTCCTTACCTTTGAAGACATCACAAAAACACTTAGAGCAATAGATACAGAAAAATAATTGCAAAAACAACAAAATCTAATATAACAAGTCACTCTTCTGGGGACTAAATAAAGATTGAAAAATTCCATTTACAGTCTTCATTTAAATTCTTTTTGGGTACCATTAATTGTAAATAAGATAAAATCATCACTCAACTTTTAATAGAATGCAGACCAAAAGTATTTTTTGAATATTATCTAAATTGCACAAAGTGGTAAAAGTTAAATAAATATACAGTGCAATCAAACTTTTAGTTATAAAAAGTGAAAAACAGTCAAATAGGTTGTCAGTTGAAAGTTTGTGGATTATTTAATTACTAGTCTGAGTTTTAAGGAATCTTTAGTTCTCTAATCGACTATTCTATCATTGCATTAAATAATGCACAGACCAGCATTGTATTTTCAACATAATAATTAACAAACTTAAAAGATAATCAGAAGTATATTTGAGAATTTATTTAACACTTTCTTTCATTTGACACATCACACCTACTAATCTGCCTCAATGACTTAGACTATATGGATTACTAGTCTCTTGTTATATATATTAAGTTTAAATTATGCATTAGTATTCTTAAAAAAAGTATTTTTCTAATTTTTATCAACTTTTAAAACAAATTTCTTTTTTGAATTATTGTTTACAATAATCTTAATGTTGATTTGATTTATTAGTATCAGATCTTTTTAATTTTTTTGGTTTTTATCAGTGTATTCTTCATCTCATTTTCAGCATATCTCAAACACCAACTATTGCAGAAATCTAACCACTTTATCTCAATAAGCATGTATTTTGCAAAACAAACTTCACTTGTCAAGTGTGCTGAAGGTTTAAACTTGTTTTTTTTTTTCATTTTGTATTTTACATTTAATCTTGAAAATTAAAGTGTTGGGAATCTATAATTTTCCTAACAGATCTAACTCTAAATGGAAAAATAAAATAAGTAAATTTTTTTTTCTTAATAATGAAATTCAAGTTTCAGTTTGATGTCACTTGGGAAGAAAAACAAAGATGGATTTTTGCTAATTTCAAAAATATTATTCTTTTATAAATTCAGGTTGTGTTATTTGATACTTGCTCAGGAAAAATTAAAGACCTGTTAAACAAGTGTGGATAAGATAAATATTGTAATATCCATTATTCAATGATCACTAACTATATTTTGAAAATATTGTGGACGAATAGTTATGTTCTTTTTGATGTCAGAAAACACAATGATAATACTGTGGACGAATAGTTATGTTCTTTTTGATGACAGAAAACACAACGAGTGCTTCCAAATTCAATGACTCATCTATTTTATAACAATTTGGAAGATAACTTCAGTGTTTTCAATATGTAGAGTATAATAAACTTATAAATAACTATTTAATCCTTTTATATTTTTGAAATAAATTAGAACAAAATATCCTACAATTTTCTTATATAGGCAAATAACCATCAATGCATCTAGATCTTTCTTCTGAAAAGTAATGGCTGCATCTTTTTCTATAATTAAGTATCCACTCATTGCATCATTCTTATATACTGAATCAATTTAGAACATAAATATTCAAAGACAAATCTTATAAAATAAAAAAACTAGATATATCTAAAAAAATAACTGAATATAATTAATTTTTTAATATGTTTGGGTAACAATTTAAGAACAATAAATCATGGATATTCTGTTCATCTTATATATGTTTATAGATAAAACTGAGACATAAACTAACAGCAGCATACAGATGGATGAGACAACTATTATAACTAAATGATATGATTTTAATTTGCAATGAAATTTTTTTATTTTTATTTTTCTGGTTACACACAAATGAAATATATGTAAAAAATGCACAGAGAAACTCTGTTAAAAATATAAAATATTTATATATTAAAGTCTTTAGAAAGTTTTTATCTAAAATCTTATTTACATGTGAAAATATTTAGAAAATTATACTATTTTCAGTTTATATATATATAAAGTATTAATGTCTGATTTACTTTTCTTCTATAAAGCTACAGCGTAAACTAAAAGCCGTTCACTCTTTGTTTAAAGATAGGTCAGACAAATACTTTTATAAGATAGAATAATTTCACTTTGTAATATCCATTTTTAATTGGTAATTTGTCTGATTATATCATAGCTGAAATTTATCTAAAACATTCATAGAAAAAAATCTCAATTAAATTATTTATATTTACATTCAAACATATATATATATATATATATATATGGGTGTGTGTGTAGTGATATATATATGTGTGTGTGTGTGTGTAAATTTATAAATAGATATTAGAAAATAAATATTAGAAAATACAGTACCAATGTCACATAAAATGGCAAGTATAAAGTCCTTCTTATTTAGAAATGATAATTTTTGTAAATATTCATCAGATAAAAACAAAAAAATAATGAAATTTATTATAATGAATTGTTAAATGTTGGATATAGTTATGATTATGTTTATTATACTATTAAAATTTTTAATTTTAAATATAAAAATATTATTAATAATAATGTTAATTCTTCTGATAAAAAAATTTGGATATCAATACCATATATTTCGAATCAACAGGCAAGTTTCATTAAAAAAAATTATAAAGGTATATGTGACATTGCATTTTATGCATCACCTACATTAAATAAATTAATAAATAACTCAAAAGATAAAACCTTATTGACAAATAAAAATTGTGTCATTTACATATGGATGTGTAGGTGTGGCAGTGGATATATAGGTGAGTCGAGATGCACATTGGAAAAAATAACAAAAGAGCACTTGTTATTATTAAAATGGTTTAAAATACAAAACTAAATTATAAAAATAATGATAATTTACCAGCTTTCATTTTTTATGACCATAATAAATCATGTATATATGGTTTTGATTTTAATTATAGTAACGTAAACATATTGGAAACTGAAAGAAATAATAATAAAAGAAAAATTAAGGAAGCTATGTTAATATATAAATACAAGCAAGATTTAATCAATAGGCAGGCAGCAAATGTTAAGATCATGGAATTATGGGAAAGTTGACATCATGGAATTATGGGAAAGTTGACCTTTTAAAAATATTAGTTGACAAAAACTACAAGGACAGTTGAAAGTGATCCTAAGTGACATTTATAAATATATATATTTTTATAAACTTTCATGTACTGTATTTTCTAATATTTATTTATAAATTTACATATATTATTTTGAAGAAATACAGACATTGATTTGTAATATTATTATATATACATACATATATTCATGAGAAAAAATGTAAACAGTTTTTAAGTTGATCTTATTGTATGATTGCTTATTGTTAGTAACTGAATTTCACTATCATTATCAGACTAATCTGTTTTTAGAGCTGCTGGTATTTCAATGTGACCTCACCAATCATATATTTAGTTAGTTGAGACCATTCAAGCAAATATTATAGATAGTGAAAATTATAATTATATATAAGAAAGGTCTTAAGGCATAACAGATTATGCTATGTTTACATCCTGGATTACAATATATACGTTTTTTTTATGTATAAAAATAGGCAAAATATCATTAAGAAGAAAAAAAGAGAAGTAGGTGGATGGTCCTGATCTTTATTGTGGATTATACATGATATTCAAAATCATTTGCTAAGTTTAATAATTGCTCAGTTATTTTCTTTAAGACAGTAACCAATCACAGCATACTTGAAAAAAAGAAATTGAAAGTCAGTATGCAGTTTTCACTATTATGTGTAGCTTCATTATCAGTTAGAATTGACTATATAATAATATTTCTCAGTGCAAATATTTTATTTTTATTTCGTTCTTACATCAATGAAAAACCATAAAGAATATTTGCCTCGTAATTTTCTCTTAATGTTCTAAAAGCAGTTCTCTTAAACGTATCCTAAAATCATTTTCTGAAAACTTGAGTAATAAATGAACACCAGATGGTGTGTTGCTATAATATCCTCATTCTCAGACCAGTTTGTGATTTTATTTCATTAATAAAAATTAGAATTTAAAGGTGAAACTAATGCTCTTATGCATATAGCAGCCATTTTTTAGTCAGAAATGTAAAAACATTTCTGAAATTTTGAACCCAAGTTAACATGCTGATATAGATATACAGATCTGATATAAGGTCTATTTCTATATATTTTATAGACTTCAGTTTTTTGCCACTGTAGCTCACTTCTACATTTTAATTAGAAAACTCAATATTCCTAGCAATGTCACATCTTTCTCATATACTTCAAGAGCAATTATCTTCATTCTATTTTACACCAGTCTATTTATAGACTTGAATAATTAACAGGTATCAGAACATTTGATATATATATATATGCTATACAGAATGTAAATGTGGTTATAAAATAAAATTAACTGAAAAAAAAATTCCGGATAAAACTGCAACTTATATTTAGAGAAAAAAAAATTTCGAAAGAAAGAAAATTTGACATAATGTTGTGGAAAATGGAATGACTATTCTAAAGGTTATTCTGCAATTTTGAATATCTAGAAGCCATTTGAATCCAAAATTTTTTTAATGGCACTTCCATTACAAATAACCGAAGAAGATCGGGATAATCTTTAATGGCAATTAGTTCCGCTTATTTTTTAAAAGTTAAATGTTTCGTACATTTGAATTTAAAAAAAATTTGAGCTTAGAAATATGCATCTAATCTTTTTTTTTTACATTTCTTTATTATGAATGAACCAAATGTAGAAATTTACGTTTACATGCATAAGAAATTTCAACATTAATTTAACATTAAAGATCAATCTCCTAACGTTAGAATTATCGCCTTACAAATATAATTTATTGCGTGTGTGTGCATGTGCAACAATTTTGAACATAATAGTTATTAGAAAGTTTATCTAAAAACATAAGTTTATATATACTATTTTTTAAAAAAAAATCTCGAGTAAGAATATTGTGGATAGAAAATCTATATGCCACACTTAAGCCCTTGAATTCGAATTTAGATTACAAATTGATGTACGATTTATTTATTAGGTAAATTATCCATAGCAATGTGCTGACAGTATGGTAAAAAATAAATATTTTAATTTTAAGGCAGCCTTCGTAATTGGTTGGGAAGGTAAAATAAATACTTCAATGGGCGTTGATATTGGGATAAACTTGATGATAAATTAAAACTTGAATGTTAAAAATATCAACAAAAAAGTGTGTCAAGAATTTTCCTGTTTACATTAAAACATTAAGTTGTGACTCTCTGCTTCTAAAGACGTGTAGATTTTCAATAAGGATCACTGACCATTAAAATGGATTCTTTATCTATAATAGTAACAACAAAAATCTAAATAGGCTAATCAAACGATTATCTTATTTGGTACTTTCATATCATATCTGCTGTCTGTGTTTGTAACTTTTTTTTTTTTCATGTGTCAAAGCATTGGCCGGGAAGTGAAACCGCAAACCCGGGGCAATGCTTGTAAGGCAGCTGTGTTGACCACTCGACCACCAACGCTTGACTAGTTGTAACTTTTGAATGCGGCATATTTAAAAAGTCTCATCTTTTAAAAATGTATTAAAAAATCATGACTACAGCATTCTGATCAATCACGGACCGTATGTCTAATACATAAGTACCGTACTTTTAAATATAGAGATCTTAAAAAAAAGATATTAAGTGTTTAAAAGCAATCTGATAGAAACATGTCATTCTTGTTTAATAATATATTTTAATAAGTAGAAACCCAAAAACGACTATATCATTTTTATTCAGAATGGAGTTTTATAGACTGGTAATATCAATAATAATAAAAAGGCTTTTCTATTTATTAAAGTATATTATTTATTTACTAAAATATTTTTTTAGGTAAAATTCTCTGTCTGAAAATGATATTATCAGAGTACTATAATGAAGCACTAATGCTATAAATGCTTGGTCTTTAACATAGCTTTTCAATGTTTTGTTCAAGCTATAATGTTTTCTTATTTTTCTGCTTTTGAACTGTGGGGCTAGCAAAGATTTCCAAAAATTCTATGGACAACAAGGTAAATGAACAAGGAAAAAGTTGGTCAGATCATATTCAGGCTCTCACTTGGAGGAGTTTTGTCTTGTCATGTGATGACTAATTCATTAAAAACTATATAATGATCAAAGGAATGATAGCAAAGAAGACTAGTGTTGAAAATATGGTGTTGAATAACACAATAATGAAGTGATAATTATAAATTTATTAAACGCACATTGATTACTTAAGTAATATTTACTGAGGCTATAACCTCGATAATATGCGTATAAAATGCGATAGTAGGGACCTCTACAGGTGTTTTAACCACAAGCTTTTCTTTCATAGCATAAGCTTGTTGTTAAAACACCTGTAGAGGTCCCTACTATCGCATTTTATACGAATAATGAAGTGAGCAAGCTAAAAATAAACATGATAGAGAGATATTATTTATACTACCATCTAGAAATAATATTCGTCCAATATTTGGCTCATTTGATCCCTATTATATTCTACATTTTTTCTTCTGAGACATCCTTATTTAATTTTGTTTGAATAACTGTAAGCATAAAAAGAGAATAAGCTTATATTCACATATCTCATTTTCAAGGAAACACAATTAGTATTTCAATTGAAAACTATCAATCCAGTAACCTCACTATATAAATATTGGCTAATAATGTGTGTGAGGGGTAAGAATTCATTTATATTTATAATGCAAGCAATATATAATAACAACAGCTAACTACAAAAAGATTGTATGAAGTAGATATTTGAATTAGTCCTGCTTGGTTTCTTTAAAGCATCAGAGAAAAATCAAGGATTTTAATTTCATCTAATAGTAAACTTATTTTTATAGCCATAACAAGCACACATAACCCATTGAATGCAGATTTATATTATTATTAATTTACTAAATTAATGGATGTTCTGGATTCTGGAGCTCAAAATCCATAGATCACAATACTAGCTATCATTTCTGGAGTTTAAACTTCTTATGAACTCCCAAACAATAAGCTATTTATTAATATAATTGTAAAATTAATAAAAAATATTGTATGAATTATAGTAAATATCTTTTTTGGTTTATTTATTACTACTACATTTTTATTCAATGTCATATAATATTTTTTTAATGTTTCTTTCATTTAGACATTAATGAAATATTTAAGTTCAATTTTTTGTCTGAAGATAAGATGAGATTACTACGATACTATATTAGATAGTAGTGCTGTTTCAATTCATAGCCAATAGATGGCACCAGAGGAGTAAAATAGATTTTATTTCTGCAAATACTGAATAAGCTGACAATCATATGATTTTTGGTAGAATATTATGAACAGGTGCTAATACTATAAAATCATTGATAGGATTTTGTCACTGCTTTTATACATTTTTAGCATAATTTATTTTGGCTTTTAATTGAACCAACAACACGAATTTTAATAAGCTATTACATAATTAAGATGTTCACTGTCTTCTAATGAGTGATATTTCAATTACATTGAGTTAACGATTTTACCAAACATGCCTCTCTCCTCAGTTACTCAATCATTATCAGATATTTTGGTATAAATGCATAAAATTTATACATCTAACCAAAGATTAACTTCTTACATGATAATGTACAAAAAGATTAAAAGATAAAATTTACATAAGACATATTAAATATTAAATGTCAAAATAATTTTTTTAAGTGTTAGATACAAAGCAATGGAAAATAATTATCAATGTTGATCAAATATTTTTTTATTGCTCCAATCTTGTACAAATAATGCTTTGAAAATCAATAAATTTTCTTTTCAGCAGAACATTTCTATTTACTATTGTAAAGGAAAGTTAATGAAAAATACCAAGAGGTAAATTATTTTTTACTTTTTAGTGCATCACATGACGTTTTTAGTTTACATTTCAAATGCATTTGACAAAAGTAATCACTTTATTCCAGAATCAGTTTTGTAAGCAGAAATTTGAAAATTCATGTAATGCTTTGCTTGGTACATCCCATTCTTTTGCCAAATAACAAAAATGCTTAAAATAGCTTACAATATCTGACACTAAAATATATAATTTCAGTTTTAGTATCAGATTTATATGACTATATAAGTAGGTTAGCTTGAATTCAAAACTTTAAAGGATCAAAAATTTTAAAACTATTAGCATGAATAATAAAATATGGACTTAAATCAATAAATGATACATTCTTTTTTTCATAAAAGGGTCAGTAAAATGTTTTTAAACGACTTAATTTATATTTTGGAGTCTTTATTTCTAGCTGTATTTTAAAGTTTGAAGTATTACTATTAATCAAAAAGATAACAATGTCTTTATATTTTATAAGTGAGATCACTAATATTTATAAATTGTTGATGCTTTATATAGATATGTAAAAATATTAGCTTAGGATGAAAATCTTGTGTCAAACATTTCAAGCCATTATCATGAATATTATTAAGAATATAATTTGTATATTAAAAAAAAGATATTCTTTAATATTTAATTTCATAGTCTTTCTCTATGTGTGTTTTTTTATGTTTTTATTTCCTACAGTATTTCTCTCTGTATACTTAATATCATTTCAGTCTATTAATTTAATTTTTGTACAGTTCATGCAACTATTACATTTGCATCTTCATACTGCTTATCTCCTTGTCTAATCTTTTCAAATTGATAGTTTATCATCTAACATTCTCTTTAGGTTTTGCAGTAGAATCACCACACTTTCTCTTTGAGATTTAATTTGTATTACATTTTCATTAACTTTTCTCTAGATCTTCAAAATATTAGAGTTATTTTCCAATTATTTAAATATTAATAATTTCTCATGAGATTTTATTAATCCAAACCAAGAAAGTGAGATTATATAGATGTGTCAAATGTCACACTTCTGACTTAGCAGGTTGATAAAGAAAGAATGATTGACTGCATATTAGATTAATATATAGGATATATGAGCACAGACTTTTCACACACCCCAGTACTCTCCACACTATCTCATAACACTGATACCCTTGAACACATATATGTCAAAAAGATAAATAATCACCAATATACATATTTCATGCTAAACCAGCAATCATCAGTTGGTCCAGATTACCATCTCCACAAGCTCAGATATATATTAAGATAGCCAATTTTCTTACTTTAATGGAAAGGCTTCAACCTACTCCACACTCCAACTCTTCAACTGTCCATCCAATTGAAAACCTGATGATGGAATGCTCAAAGGCCACACTGAGGCTGAGATTTTTGTCACACCCATGTTGACCTAAGGTCAATCTGACCCCCTCATGTAAAGGACATAATCCATTTAATACATATACAAGGGATGGGCAGACATCTCTACAATGTAATAACTGAAACACAGGCTTATTATATACCTGTGTCTATATATGTAATATATAGGGTATATGAGCACAGATTTTTCACACACCCCAGTACTCTCTGCACTATCTCATAACACTGATACACTTGAACACATATATGTTGAAAAGATAAATAACCACCAATATACGATTTTCAATTGGATGGATGGTTGAAGAGTTGGAGTGTGGAGTAGGTTGAAGCCTGTCCATTAAAGTATGAAGATTGGCTATCTTAATATATATCTGAGCACTTATAGCATACATGTGTGGAGATGGCAATCTGGACCAACTGATGATTGCTGGTTTAGCATGAAATACGTATATTAGTGATTATTTATCTTTTCGACATATATGTGTTTAAGTGTATCAGTGTTATGAGATAGTGTGGAGAGTACTGGGGTGTGTGAAAAGTCTGTGCTCATATACCCTATATATTACATATATAGACACAGGTATATAATAAGCCTGTGTTTCAGTTATAATAGATTAATAGAAATGACAACGGGGACTGAGATTGGAATTGAATGAATCAAAAGAAATATCTTTACAAACAGAAAGAGGTGTTTTAATTTGAATTTTATTTGATATTTTATTGCTAAACAATATATTAGGTGACTATTAAAAAATAAATGTTTGAATAGGTCCAGGCTTTGGTTCGTCTTTTATAGAATGGAAAAGGTAAAAAGAGATATTGTAGTCAGTAGTAATTTATAGATATGCCAAAAATTGAAGGGCTTTATTATTTGTTAAGCCTCAATACATTTGCAGAGTACATGCTATTACTTTTCAGAAGTTTTTTGAAATAAAGGATACCAAATAATACAAGAAAAATATAAAATGAGTTAAGTAAAATGTAGTCACAGTTTTTTTACAGACTAAGAACTATTTTTTATGCAATAGCTTAGAGATTGTAAATAATATTATTAAATAACTTATCTCTAAATGTCAATTTAAATAAAATAAGGAAAATTGTGTGACTATTTTCATAATTAGCATCATTACATTGTAGTACAGAAAAAATATAAATATTATATTAATATTCTACCTTCTAGTGTTCATTGATTGTTTGAAGTAAAAAAAAGGAATATTATTATAATTTTTTTGAAAATATTTTTATTTAAAACATAAAATAATAAGAATTTAAATAAATAATAAAAAATAAGAACATAGAAACTTAAACAGGAAAGGTTAGTGGAACCCTTAAATTTTGAGTGTTTAGATAAGAAATAAGCTGTAATCATGAGGTCAAAAAACAATCAGATTATTAGTAAAAATATAAAACATTCAAACTATTAGTAAAAAGTAGTTATAAATGTCAAAAATAACATTAAAGAGTAATCAAAGTTGAAAACATCTAAACAATAGGAACATGCTTCAAATGCACATAGATACACTCATGTTGTATCACTATTATATAAATAAACAATCAAAAGAATGGGGAGAAAGACATGGTGTTAGTAAATTATATAACAATAATGTTGTAAACTTAATAGTAGAAAAAAAAGATTGCAAATAGTAACATATCCAACAAAAAGGAATGGAAAACAAGCAATAATGATATTTTGGTAATTGAACTTAAATTATTGGATGGGTTCAATAGGAAGTGAATAGTAAAATAACTTTCAATTATGAGAATTAGCTGCAATAACTGACAAACATTGTTCAACTAAGAATACTTCTTGCTGTCTTCTGAAGTAAAATGTTAATTCATCAAAAGTTAAGTATTGTTTCAGAAACAAATCATCTCTTATATTTTCTCTTTACCTTCTTCTATTTTACTGTGTTTAGTTACTTACAGTGGCATAATGCATCATAAGCCTCTCATGCTTTTTATCATCTATTTGCACTAACTGCCTGTTCATATATATATTTTTTATTCTTTAGTTTACTTGCACAGCACAATATTGATTCTATTTTTTTTGTGTGTGTGTGCACACATCTTAGTATAAAGAAAACAATAATGAAATATAATTTGAAGTAGACTGAGACATTTTATTGAGGCATTTTCATAAAAAAGTATAATCAAAAGCTATGAAACAGAATTTTCAATCCAGGTAGTGTTATTTAAAAATCTTTCTGATCATCACAAAACTAAAAGGCTTTTTCACACCATCCAGTAAGGTCAATATGGATAATGAGTATGCTTAGTGTGTTATTTATTAGAGGGATATAAAATGACTGTAAAATTAATGATGTTATTGATGACTAAGAAGAAGACAGAGGTTGTAATAAATATATGTACTTTAAATCCATTTTTTTTAAAAATATGGTACATGGAATATGAAAATATTGATTAATGTTGTGTTTGAATAAAGAGCAGTATAGTTAGAGTATATTTCAGAGAAAGAAATTTTAATTATACAAACAGATGGCTAAACGTTTTTTTTAAAAGAGCTATTTATTGAGTAAAGAAGACTGCATGATATAGAACTTGCTGTGAGATCTAATTTGATATCTTCTACTCCTAAATTTATCACTGATATCTGCTTTTATTTTAATAATATTTATGCTTTAATATTAGATTCATGGAGTTCAGTGGGGGTGGAGGTTCATTCTTTATTAGATGGTACTAAAAGACTGAATTATTTTTCCTACATATTTGGACTGCATTTGGGGGTAGTAATAGTAGACATTGGCTTAAAGATTTTGAAATTAATAATCAAACTATAAACTTAAATGTTCTGCAATTATTGAATTTTTGCATAATACATATATTGATTATCTTTAATACTTGTTAAGATAGAAAACATCTCTAAGGAATTTGGATTTATCAACATTCAAAAAAACAATAGTACTTTAATACATTATATTATAGTTAAAAAATTAAAATGCAAAATAAGTTCACATTACAAATGTAGATTAGTAGACAAATCTTAATGTAGTATGTGCCAATGTTAAAATCATAGGTGCATTAAAAATTAGGTCTTATTCCAAACACAATTGTATTAAATTTGATGTCCATTCTTTATAAGCATCTACTATTCTTTTAAACTTTTCACAGTTATTAAATATTAAAAATACCAATTTGTATTGTGAAGATTGTTTTATTACTGAGGCATGAAACTCTTGTAAAGAGTGCATTGCGAATACAAGTTAAAAAAATATGGAATGTTTTGTTTGACAGGATAATTACATGACATAGGAACTTTATAATTAGTATAATAAAGGTAGAAGTTCAACAACTAATAAGAAAATTTAAAAATAATTGTGAAAGTAAATTCAAAGGTGATTTAGCCATTTTCCACTGCAAATGATCATTCTAGATTGATAGTTCCCAGTTTATTTTAGTAATGAAATCCTTTTTTATTTTAATGAAAGCTTATGCATAATAGATAAGTATTGAACCTTTAATAAGGCAAGCTGCAGTGACTGAAAATGTAGATTTTATTGGGTGTGTAATTATTCATCTTAAAAAAAAAAAAACCAAAATAAAAAACTTACTGTACTGTATCTTAATGTCTTTAAATAAAATTAATAGAGAAGTCACTCACAGACATTCATTGCACTGAAACATATTGTGAATGGTATCTGATTTTACGCCCCTCTATAGAAACATAATAAAAATTTTATTATCGCAAACTATATCCTTTTTGGTTGATTTAATGTTTTTACATATTTATTGATTTCAGAATCTATACAATCTTCATTTCATGCCATAATTCATTTCAAATTCTCAGTCAATCTCTTCAAACATTAAGCTTTATGATGCAATACAAAAACTTTTTATAGTTTAATTTTTCTGACATGGCTAAATGAATAACTTTCATTTTATCATTCAAGAGAGTACTGTGAATATAAAAACAGATGAACAGTTTTCTCTAGATGTTTGAAAAATTAAGTTTTTTAATTAAAAATAATTAGAATGCTAAAGAAAAAAGAATTCTAATTCTGAAGTTGTATAAAACTTTTAACTTTATCCTTAATAAGTCAAAAATAAAATGTATGTGATTTCAAATAACCTGCAGAAATGTTATTAATAAACGTGATAAAAAATGTCTGTCACTATACTGTAAAATGTATTAAATTTGTAAATTTTAATGTATTTATATGCTGATTATTTACATTTTGGGGATAGCATATAACTGAAACAGTGCATATTGATATAGTTCACAATGATGGTGTTTTTATGAAATTGAGCAATAAAAAGAGATGCAAAATAAAAATGATTTCTTAAAAAAGTATTTTATGCTGAACTTAAGCACATTTTTTGTGAAAAAAACAACATATATATGTTAAAAGATTATTTCAAAGGCAGATTAAAAAGTTGTAATACAGATTACTTTCATTGAAAAAATATGTCGAGACTAAAATTCAATTTAAAACATACATTTTTGTATATCGTTTGTATATATATTTTGTAGTTCTGAGGATGATTGCAGTAGCAATTGAAACTGTTAATGGTCAAGAAATTATTATATGAGCATTGGGTTAATATTAATAATAAAGAAATTAAATACATTTAAATAAGATGCTAGCCATTTATAAAAGGTAAAAGTTACATGAAAAGATATTAAGTAAACAGATTAAAAGACCATTAGTATGTAATATATTAGATATCTTTGTAGTTTATGGAATTGTTTGTAACAAATGAATGATACAAATAAAAACATCTTTTGTAGTCAATTTGAGCATTATTTTTATAGAACAATTGACTCTACATATGTTAGAAAAGTTATCTCAACAACGCTCTAAAAACTAGCAATAATGATGCTTTTATTTGCAGAAAATAGGCAAGTTAAATGATGATGATAATAAGTTAAATGATAATAAAATCTTAAATAAACCAACTAAAGAGCCTTATTATGAATGTAATTTATTTATGATTTATGAATTTAGACATAGTAAAACTAATCTTTAAGTTTTTTTTGTATCTTTTTCTTTTTAAGAGAAGATCTTGCTCATTTACAAGTAACTATGAATGGTATATATTAAATTTAGATTCTTTCACCGTATGTCTCCTTCATGCATTGGTTAATTTTATAAAACAAATAAATCATTATTTCTTTAATTACTTTAATAAAGCTATATTTTGTCTTTGCTCAATCAATTTTACAGTTTCAATATTTATGAATTAGATAATGTTTGTATATACATGTGTATTTATACACATTTTATTTCCGAAGAAGCCTATTGTCAGTTGAAACTATAAGATTGATCAAGTAAAAATAAATATAGAATTTTTAATTAAAATGATTAAAGAAAGGAAGGTTGATTTATTTGTTTTATATATTTAGATGTATCTGTGTATACACATATAAAATTGCAAAAAAAAAAAGTCAGATGTCACATGACCTAATTTAATAAGCTTGCATTTACAAAGGTTATATATAGAGTAAGTTAAAAACAAACTCTTATGAAGCTTCAAAAATACCCTCAACCTCAGACCACGGTTTCTGCCTCTAGCGTCATCAGTGAGGTGCTAGGGAATAAAAATACTAGAACTAGTCCAGCATTTTATCAATGCCTAACTACAAAGGTTATATATAGAGCTCGCAAAATAAGTTCTTAATAAGCTTATAAAATAAGTTCTTAATAAGCTTATTAAGCTCTTAACAAGCTTGTTAAGAGCTTATTTTTGTATGTATAACAAATATCATAACAAAATAAAATTTTGAGCATTTTATTTACTTGTTTATTTAAATATGTTAGGGTTTGTAGTCTGATTTACGATTTTCGTTCAAACAAGAGCAAGAGAAATTTTACTTAAAAATCTTAAGATTTTTTTTTATTAAGTAATTGGCTTATTCAACGTTAATTAATAAATGGACATTTAGTTATTCTTAGCTAAAAGCATAAAACAAGGATGAAAAACACTCAAGTCTATGTTACTAGCAATTGACAAACCTGAAGAATATTGCCTTTTCCTTCTCAATTCTTTACAAGGAGCCACTAGAAGAAGCCTTTGATCTGCAAGGAGATATTTATCAAAAGGTTGTTTTATCTTTAGCTACACCAATGTATATGTGCTTAAGTTTTTTTTCCATTTGTCATAGCATCGGCCGGGACGCGAACCCATAAACGTCTGCAACCAACTACTTGCTTGCATGGCGACTGCGATAACATCTCGGCTAATAACACTTGACATGGGTGCTTAAGTTTTCTGCTTCAAAAAAGGCTAAGATTATAAGGCGAGAGAGAGCTCAGTTCAAACAATAACCACGATAGTTATTGTTGATAACTGACCATGCTAATAAACCCTTGGATGGTTATTTCATCTAATATTTATATAGTATTCAAATGTATAGCAGTACTTTGCGCGGTTTGGTGTTCAACTTGAGTTCGGGAGGTCCCAGGATCAATTCTGGCGCTCGCAGTCCTGGCACTCGAACTTTTTATGAACTCCCGAAAAATAAAGTCACTAGCATTTTTTTTTTTTTTTTAGCAGTTATATGTCAAATGTTTTGATGGCTTAGCATTTCAATGTATTTCGGATACACGTTTATGTATTTAAATACATGTTTTTTTTATGTATTTTAAATTTAGTCAAAGTTAAGTACATTAAGGTAAACATCATTTCTTTCATTCTATTTTTCTCTTAATATTAAATACGTTTTTTATACTTTTTTTGTAAAAATATAGATTTTAAATTGAATGCTAAATGTATATTTTACAGTAAAGATAAAAATAATATAAAAGTTTGACAAAAAATGCCATTTTAGCATCTACTTGTTTACTTTAGGAAAAAATGCGCTTTTAAAAGTTTTCGTTTATTTATTTACCTAACTTTTCTATAATTTCATACTTTATACACTATTTCTTTTCTTAAAAAAAAATTATATATACATAAAAACAGAATTTAAATGAGAATCGTGCGAAAAAAATTGATCGATAAATGTGAAGTATTTAACTGGCAAACACGTTTTTCTTACTACATGCATATATGTGTGATTTTATTTTATCTTATCAAACTTAAAACAGGATTTAAGACAAATAAATTCCTTCTCATGTTTTTTTTTTTTTTGACATATGCCGCTTATTGATTAAGACAAATAAATTTTTTTATATTTTTCCCGATTAGATTTTTGATGCAATTTTTATATTACTGTTGAGTTGTTCCAGGTTTCTCAATAAAGACTTTCTAAATATATTTTCATTTTAATATTTGTTCCTCGTTTTAGGTAATATTATTTTTATAGAAAGGAAACAAGGAAGAACAACTTTAAAAACTCTTTACCCCTTGACTGTTGGTTAAGCTGATGAGTAATAGTGTTCTCTAGAAACTTTTTATTTAAAATTATTTTATTTCGGTACTACCATTACATGTACTGCCTCATTAAAGCAATATTGTAGTTGTGCACGCAGTGATTAGACTGATTACACGTTGGCCTGTGTGATCTAGTGCTGTAGTAGAGAGTCTGATTCTGAATATAAGGTCCTCAGATCGATTCCAGTTCTACTACTTCCGATATTCGATCTTCTTATGAACTTCTGAACAATAAAGCCATTCGATAATTTAATTTTCTAGATTACTCGTGATGATAAGAAGATTAACTCTGGTAAGATTGTACAAGCTGATTCCATACCTCAAAAACTTTTTGTCATAGCATCGGCCGGGATGCGAACCCGCGACCCGGGCAACTGCCTGCAAGTGCAAGGCAGTCGCGCTGACCTCTCGACCACCAATGCAAGACGCCTCCAAAACTTTTTAAAACCATTTTACACACAAAAAATAATTATTTGTAAATTAGAATGGCTTTTGCAAACAATGCTTCAGAGCTTTAGGAAATATTATAAGAGTAATCATTGAAAGCCAGAAAACAAGAAAAATGTTCAATGACTTTTCAAAAAAAAGAGAAAGTAAAGATTGATAGTAAATAATGAGAAAGTGAACAATTATAAATATCTTGATCAGATTACCGATACAGATTAAAACTAAAAGAATAAAATTAGTTATAGAAATAAACTTATATGAATTGCTTTTGAGAGAAATTACTTAATGTTAAAAGAAAATACAATATACCTATGTGTTTAAAAAAATCCTTTAAAAAAATGTAATTTACCAGTGCTTATGTACACATACTGTATATCTAAAACTTCATCCCTAATAAAGAGCAATAGGGAGACATTAAAATACACAATAAAATCAGATAAAAAGTTTGTTAAAAAAAATAAAAAGACTGAAAGCAAATCTCATTAGTAAGAGAATAAACTGGTAGCAATGATACAGTTGAAATAATTAAAAAGCTAAAATGGAATTGTGTTTTATAAGTTTCTGGAAGAAGTAGCGATAGATGGACAGTTGATAGATCAAATTGTATATCAAAAGATTATAAAAGGGAAAAAACCTGTTAGATAAATCATGAATGAATAAAAATATGATATATTTGTTTTATATGGAAAAGAGAAGCTATAGATTGAAAAATCTGAATTAAACATGGAAAGACCTTCATCCACTACTAATAGATAGGTAATAGTTAAAAATGATGATGGTTATATATACAAGAAAATCTTGAGAATTATTGGTGGCAATATATTGGGTAATTATCTGTGGTTTTTGACCATTCACATTAAATAAGATGTCTATTTTATACCAAAAATAAACAACAAAGAAAAGAAAAAGGAAAGATTTATCTGATTCAATAATAAATTCAATATTTGTTAATTGATGGTTTTAGCAATTTGTCGGAAAGTGAAGAGTATACTGTTTAGAAAGATTTAACTAAAACTTTTATTCCACTAAATATTCTTGAAACATACGAATAAAGACATCAGATGGTATTGTAGATATTAGTGCAGGAAATTAATCACTTGTAGATGAAATAATAGTAAATTTGATATTGATAAATATTGAACAAATTCTGAAGACATAAGAGACATTTGAACAAGGTCGACAGAAGATTTAGGTTGAGCCAGAAATGCACTATAAGTAAATTATGACAAAGATGTGATACAGGAAGTTTAGATCTGTAAATCAAAATAGTAGGTATTGAAAGATTTCAAATAAACTTACTACCACTATAGATATGTTATGTGATAGAGATAGATGAAATATAATACAAGTATATGATGCCATACTTCTAGTTCATAATTAGCCATTAATAAAATATTTTTAAAAGGATGAAAGATCACCTTTTTAATATTTCTATTAAATGACACACAAATGAGAGAAAAATGGGGAAAATAAAATTCTATTAGAACTCTTTTTTATAGAAATAAATAATGCTTTGGTTCCTTGTTTAAGTCAAGTATTTAAACACAATTCTTTCGGTTTCTCTCTCTCTCTATATATATATATAAAGGATCTTATTGAATAAGATTAAATTTTTTTCAGAATTTAAGCAAACTTTATTATTTTTTTTTTAAGTAATCAGTTCATTCATGATCAAGCTACCAGCAATTATTAATCAATAAAAATATTTAGTTATTACTAGCTAGGTGGGAAATTAAAAAAAACACAAACTTAAATTCTTACCACTCAACAATTGACAATCTTGGTAAAGGAAATTGAAAAGTTCTTTTCATATAATGGGATAGATAAAAGCTGTTTTATCTTATTTCCTTTTTTCTATCTATCTATCTATCTATCTATCTATCTATCTATCTATCTATCTATCTATCTATCTATCTATCTATCTATCTATCTATCTATCTATCTATCTATCTATCTATCTATCTATCTATCTATCTATCTATCTATCTATCTATCTATCTATCTATCTATCTATCTATTTATCTATCTATCTATCTATCTATCTATCTATCTATCTATCTATCTATCTATCTATCTATCTATCTATCTATCTATCTATCTATCTATCTATCTATCTATCTATCTATCTATCTATCTATCTATCTATCTATCCAAATACCTAATTACATATCTATCTATCTATCTATCTATCTATCTATCTATCTATCTATCTATCTATCTATCTATCTATCTATCTATCTATCTATCTATCTATCTATCTATCTATCTATCTATCTATCTATCTATCTATCTATCTATCTATCTATCTATCTATCTATCTATCTATCTATCTATCTATCTATCTATCTATCTATCTATACAAATACCTAATTACATATTTCTTTATATCTATCTATCTATCTATCTATCTATCTATCTATCTATCTATCTATCTATCTATCTATCTATCTATCTATCTATCTGTCTGTCTGTCTGTCTGTCTGTCTGTCTGTCTATCTATCTATCTATCTATCTATCTATCTATCTATCTATCTATCTATTTACACACCCATTTATGTGTCTATCTATCAGTTTGCAATCTATTTGTCTAACTATCTATTCATCTGTCTGTCTGCCCATCAATCTGTCAGTCTGCCTATCTATCTATGTACTAATCTATATATCCATATATCTACTTTTTACCCAATTATGTAATTACTTTTTTTTATCTACAGATATATCTATTTATATCTGTTTATCTATTTACCTGTCTATCTAACCATTTATCTATCTCTTTATTGGTCTGTTAATCTATCTATTTATATATCTGTCTATCTATCTGTATGGCAATCTTATTAGTCTACTTATACATCCATCTGCCTGTTGCTGTGTTTACTTATTAATCTGTTAATCATACCTACCTACCTATCTACCTACCTGCCTGCCTGTCTGCCTACCTACCTACCCACCTACCTACCCACCTGCCTACCTATCTATTCATTTATCCATTTGTTTGTCTCCCCATTTATCCATTAATTCATTTTTACACACATCTATATATTTATCTGTCTATTTATCTAAAAGTGTTAGTATGGTATTGAAATAAATATTTTTTTAAACAAAAAAATGTAAATATAGTTTGTGGGTGTATCCATGTAGCCACTGGGTTATCCTTTTTACAGGCAGGGTCAAGGAAATTCAATTGAAATATTGGTGTTACTATAGATGTAGCCAATTGAACCTGGCCTTGTATAGGCCACTTTTTTTTAAATTGGTCGTTTAAAATTTTTTTTTTAAAGATTTAATGTAAATTAAACCAAAGATTTTAATATTATGAAAATAAATGTGAGAAATGTACTCTGCCTGACAGGCAGCCATTATCTTTGCACAAATTTGTCCGCATAAGTGCAACTCTAAATAATAATATATTTAGTGGAGAGCTCTCTGAATAAAAAATGATGCCCTGAACAGCTGTCATTTTTGCAATAATATTATTTACTGGGTGTAAATATAGTACTATAATATCTATTTGTTAACTCTCACTAAGTATTACATTTCAAACACTTAAATACTATATGTATTCAGTTCTTTACTGTAGTTAAAAGCATATACTATTTTTTTCCCATTTTTTATAAACTGGATGTAAATACAATTTTACAGCATCTATTTTTTTCTTCTCAATAAATATCACATTTCAAACATGAATTTATGGACTATAATCACATTTTCTTCATGATTTAAATACTATACCTCTGTAGTTCAGAGCACACACACTATCTTTTTTTTAAGCATTTTTTTTTATTAATGGTGAAATTACTTTCTTCGCATAAACACAATAATCGCTAACAAAAACTAACTGGAAATACAATCCATAGCATCTATTTTTTCCCCTCATTAAATTTCACATTTCAAACATGAATTTATTTACTGTAATGACATTTTCCAATTTTAATACTATGCCACCGTAGTTCAAAGCACATGTACTGATCTGATGCAAATCTAGATTTACTGGAGTGTCCTCTAAATAAAAAAATAACTTTTTTTTTCTAATATTTTGACATCATCATCAAGAAACAAAATAGGTTTTTTTTAGCTTTTGTAAAGGTGAGTTATTTTAAATAGCTTGCTCTAACAATTTTTTTAAGTAATGTAAATTAAATAAAAGATTTTAAATGCACACATCCATCTGAAAGACCACTGTTACAGCAGAATACAAAAACTCCAGGCTTTCAGCCCATCATTTTTGTAATAATTGATTACTTTAACAACATTTTTTAAAGATTTAATATAAATGAAACAAAACATTTTAATATTATATAAATAAATTTCCAAATTTTAATAAAGCTAAATTAAAAATTAAAATTTTAAATATACCTGTTATATTTTCTAGCTTTACGACTTCAAATATATATTTACTGAGAGCCCTCTGAATAAAAAATACCCCCCCCCCATATTGTAATTGTCTTTTTTTGCTGTATTAATAGTTACCATTCATTAATGTAAATATGTTTTTTATAAAACATTGCTAATTTATAAAAGTTCATTAACATTGCTAAGTATGTTATTCATCTGAACTATATTAGGGGACTGACAGACCATAATAGCATGGAATACCTTAATGTCGAAATCGGTGTTTGTGGCTGTTTCTGCAACTAGATGGAAACCTTTACTGCAAAATATATACTATATATTTGTATTAAATATAATATTTGTAATATTTTTTTTGATTGCTTTAACAATTTTTTTAAAGATTTAATGTAAATATGTTTTTTTGTTAAACATTGCTAACTTATAAAATTTTGTTAATATTGCTAAGTATTATTTGAATTATATTAGGAGATTGACAGACCATGGAAGCATGGAGTGTCTTAACATCAAATTATGAATTGGCATTTTTGGCTGTTTCTGCAGCTGGGATGGAATACAAAAATTCTGACCATTTTTGTAATTTTTTTTATTAAATATAATATTTGTAATATTTTTTAAAAATTGGTTGCTTTAATCTCTTAAGCTTGTAAGTTATAAACAAATGAGGATTGCCAATTCCTCTACAAGCTTTATGATAAATGCTTAGCCAGATACAGCTCTTAAAATATCTCTGTCAGGAACCCCTCCCCAAACCCCTGACTGTGAAAAGTTTGCTAACATTGCAAAGTATGTCATTCATATGAACTATGTGTCTTAAAGGTGAATTATGAATTGACATTTGCAGCTGTTTCTGCTGTGACAGGAATCTTTACTGTGAAATATATATTATATCTCTATAGTTAAGAGCTCTTATGCTAATTTTATTCCCAGCATTTATTTAATAGTGGAATTACTTCCTTCACATGGTTGTGCTATCATTGGACAAACATTTATTCATCAATCAAAAATAGAGATAATATGAATATTAAATATAAGATAACAGGAAACACCATAAAGAATGTATTATAACCCTATAATTATAAACATAATCTTATAGATATAAAGTGGGAAGGGTTCCAGACTTGCACTTCATAGTTTTCTATGTTATTGAGTTAGTAAAAAAATATCAGATTGACTTTTCATTATATATGTAATATGAAGTCATAATAATGGAGAATGAGTATAAAAAATTAATTTAAATAAATTGAATGTATTGTTGACGCTTTAATGTCATAATTATGGCCATCAATAACCTCTCCCCCAACCATGTTCCTTATTAAATATATAAAAAAATTACTTTTTCCTTATTTAAATACTACTGGACTTCTAATCTTTCTCTTTCTGTCATTTCTTTGTTTACCACAACTTTAACAATACCGAGATTGAAACCATTTCCATATTCATTTTTATGATTATAAATACAGAGATATTATTAAATAAGTTTTAGCTTTTTTTTTATGTAAGTAAATGCTGCAGTTGTTCTCAAATTCACTTAGTTTCTCCATAGTATTTAAATGGATAATCCAATTGGCTACACCCCATTAACATATATAACCTTAGATCAGTCAAATTGATATACTTTATCTTTCTTATTATTAATTAATCTATTCAAATTTTAATTTTATTTCCACTACTTAATACATGTAGTAGCAACATTTATTTTTTATCGTTTTTAATTTTCTTGGTCCTATACATATTTCTATTGAAATGCTTTACACATCTATAATTATCAGTTTTACTAAAAATAGATTTCACTATGAACTACAAATGTTCCAATTTTAAAGATTTTATCAGACTCAAATTCAGATAAAAGTTGTTAACCTGCAAATTTATGTGACATTAGAACTTAAGATCTCATATTAAGACCCTTTCTCTAATATTGAATGGTTTATCAATCATCTTATAATTAGTGAATTAAGGCTCCAATTTATTTTTAAATCTAAACTGCATAGCTCTTTATTTTTTTCAGGCTCTTTAATCAAATGTATTGGAATAAATTCCTTAAGTGAACTAGAGATTTAACATCTGAATTTCTTGACCAAAAATAATAGCCCAATTTTTTATTTAAATGCCATAACAATACACTGGTTGTGGTAAAGGCTTGAATATGCTCATGATCAAATAAATATAATATTAAATATGTTAATATAAGAAGATTATAAAATTATAACTTCTGATCGAAAGCAGTGCTAAGCTGTAAATCTGTAAAGGAGTTATAATTTTATAATCTTTCCTGCATAGTGGACTTTCTCTATCTATTGAATTATAAGGAAAATAAGTAATTTTTATCCATGTTAAAACACCCAATAACACTGAAATAGTACAAATCATACTCTAAGGAATACATATGTGTAAGCAATTAACATTATTCTAGAAGGAAATATGTGGAGTATTACATTAAGTGTTTTAATATGGACAGAAATTGTTTTCCACCATCATAATAAAAGTTTAGTACTGTATATAATGATACGGTTATTATGTAGCAAAAAGAGGTAATGCATAGTATATAGGTTTCTCAGTTTTTGAGTCTATTTTATTGTTGATCATTAGCTCAAAGGAGAGTAATAAAAGCCTTAAAAGGGACCTTTTTTGCAATTTTGCATAGAAGGCCCAAAATGTTAGCTATGCCAATGGCTGTATCTTAATAAATATGATTGTGAATTTATTCAAGTTTTAAACCAACAAATATGAAAATTTAGGTTATAATTTTTGAGAAGAAGGTTAATATATTTAATGCTTACACCATCTGATGATTGAAGATTTCTTTCAAGAAATATATGCAATATTAGGGCATAAGGAAGATTAAGATGTTTTTTATAGTTGATTTATTTCAAGAAATATATATACAATGAGAGCATTTGGTATATTTTATTCAATACCTTAATATGTGAGATTATGGAGAGCTAATCTAGACAGAATTAATTTGACTGGCTATATGTTTTCTTTTTAAGTGTAGTGGTTAACATTACATCCATATTCTCTTTCTTTCATGTGAGCATACACAAAAATAAAGTTTTCTGTTGAAAAAGTTAAAAGCTAGCCATGTATAATGTCAAATTAAGTAAATAAACATTTCATAGATTATTAAATTTCTAGATACTCAATTGAATATTACTATAGAAAATATTAATGCTACATCCAAGTTTACTCTTTTGCATAGAGTCTTTTCTTTTAATATACTTCATCAACAGATATCAGAAAAAAAATGGCTTCACAGAAAATTTTGCATAGGAACCCAAAAATTTTAGCAATGCCACTGACTATCATTGTAAATATGATTATGAATTTATTAAAATAATTTTATATGGTTGATATGGGAATCATTATTACAATATATACATTCACACTTAGTTGCTTTTTATAAAAGATTATATATTTTTCTTATTACAACATATTTTATAGCTATAGCTTAATTGCATATTTATTATATTTATTAGAATTACATCTTGACTGTGATTTTAAGCTGATGAAAATAATACTTTAAGATGATTACCACTAATATACTATTTTACACCTTGTAACAGTGTGAAAGTAAAATAAAAGTAGACCTTTACCACCTAACTGATACTTAAGAGTTTATTAAAATGAATTTATAGTATTTGATTTATGAATTATTATTAGTATAGTATACCTATTTAAAAATAATTGTTCACAAATAAAGATTATATATATAAACCACAGCTATTCAATCCATCTCATACAACTAATATAGATGACCACATACATGAGATGGCTTGGATAGATGTAGGAAGTTTGAAAGACTGATTTCAAGTCCCTTATAATTATGTTAAGTTTAGTAAAGACAGTATTCATGTATTTAAATATATATTGTAACAGTACAGAAAACAGGAGGTTAATCTTAAAGAATCTGAGGTTACAATGTCCTACAATTGGGTAACAATTTGTAATAGTACACCACATTAGGGATGAATTATGAGGAGATAGGAAACCATCATCACCAAAAAAATAAAACATAAAGTTAAATATAAATGAAATGACAATAATGAGAGATTTTGCCAGACCTTAACTATAAATATAAATATAAGTTTACCACAATTATTCATTCATGATAGATCAAGAATAAATTCAACTACCAATCTTGTGACTGTATTTAAAATGGGTCTCCTATAGAACAGGCTAATTATTTAGCCACTGTAAAGCCTAGGGCAGGAATACAAACACAAGTCAATTAATGCTGAGATACTAAAGACATTCTGACCATCATCAATGCTTTGTCCACTTAGTACCTTTAAGTTACTGGCCAACTATAAACTTAATTTCTATATAAATGATAAACTAAATCAAATGTAGTGCATGGACTTTAAAGAATATCCCCTCTGTGCCAATCCAAAATCATCATCAACTCAATGTCCATAACACACTAAATATTAACCCCTTCTTATATAACAGACTGTTATGCATGAATCTAGCTCAGGAACAAAAGCTCTATAACTAGTGTCAAGAGATATAATTCTAATATATAATGTTTTAAAACTATTTAGAATTGGGTAAATTCACTGGAATAATTTTAATAATGAAATATCAATTTATTAATAATAATAAAAATGAAATTAAGGTCTGCTGAATATGGCTATACATATAAATTTAGCATTCTGATTTTGATTAATACCCAAAAGAAATCCACTATTACATTGTAATTTATATATATGTCTCAATAGGTTTACATAAAACACCTATATATACATCAGCATACATATGCACCTGTATAATATAAAATGAACATATTTGAATAGTCATATAATAATAAATAAGCTATCACATTGTGATTTACAAATATGTCAATACATAAAACACACATATATAAATACACAAACATGAAAGTATAATAATTTAAGAAATATTTGAATTGTCATATAATAAAAAATATAATTAATTTTAACATATATGTGTCTACCTGACATGCATCTATATAAGGGCACAGACATGCATAACATATGGTAATTGACATAATAATAATAAAATTAAAATATGTGATATAGATGTCAGTGTGTACACACATTTCAAAGGGTGGACACATATAAGTTATTACAATTTAATGATACATCAATAATGACTGTCTTCATATATAACTGACATTTATATCATATATTTTAATTTGTCACAATAATAGATTTATTAAAAAATATATTTTTCACATAAATGCACACATATGATGTGTGTATACATAAAAATATAGATGATATGAATTAAAGCTATTGAAAAAAGTTTTAATTTTTTTATTTTTTAAAAAAAATTTTTTTTCCTTTTTCTAAAAAAAAAATTAATATTAATTCTTTGCGAGTCTTTCATAAAAGTTTTCCTTTTTCTTTTTTAACATACTCTTGATTAATTATAAATATCTTTAAAAACAATATTCTAGCAAGTTCTTTTATTCTTTAATCTAGAAAGATTTTTAGAGTTTTCTTTTTTTAGTATAAACATATTTTTTTTTTGTTGAATAACATTATTTACTTAAAAATTTTTTTGCTGTAATTTAAAAATACAACTGTCATTTTTACTAAGAAATTTTTTAAAGTAACTCACAAGCCATACTTTATATATATGACACAATATGGTACTTTATATATATGACACAATATGTTTATCTATGGTTCTCTGCATATAGATAAAACTGTATATGTATAAATTAATTCTTCAGTGAGTTGATGGACTTTTTTGGTAAACTCATTTCTTTTAAAACAGTACACTGGCTTATTGTCATCTTTGGGAAAGATATAGTTTGGTATCTTATGACATTCAATCAGCACTATTTAGTCTAGAATTGGATAGACTTCATGCATGCCATCTAGTACACAATATATACCTGAACCACAGAAAAGCTGATACTGCCTCTATGTGAATCAAAATTCTACTATAAAGTAGTAGCAGAAATTGGACTTGCACTGTCCTGCTTTCTGTTATAACTTCATGGTAACTCTCTATAACTCTAAAAAATTCTCCTCTAATTTTTTCCCAACCTTTTTATAATCAGGATGGAAAAAACACAGTAATTAAAAAGTTTTCCCTCTCTCAATTGAAAAAAGTTAATGATACTTTTCAATTCACTTTAATCCTTTGAAAAACAACTTTGTATCATTTTTATCAAGGTACATAATACAAGCTTTAATTAAAAAAAATTTCTAATCAAAATAGACAGTGGAATTTTATAATTATCAGTATATCTATTGTAATATAAAACCATGCCTGTATTAATTTCAAAATCAGAATTAATAAAATATTAATTAGATCTTTTTAAATGTTTAATTTATAATAAAAAAAAGTTTAATTCAAAATTATTTAATCTTTAACAGTTATTCCAGTGTAATATAGAAAATATCTACAAATTTTTTTTGTCTATGTTTATTTCTACTTTTCTTTTCAACTATATATATATATATATATATATATATATATATATATATATATATATATATATATATATATATATATATATATATATATATATATATATATATATATAAAAGAAATTTTAGAAATATGTATAATCTAAAAATCTATAATTGTATGCTTGTTAAATTATTATGGTCTCAAATAGTATACATTGCAATTCTCTAACATAAATAGTGGAATCATAATACAAAAATGCACTGTCTATAATATATAGCTTCATTATAACTAGCTATACCATGTATGTTTAATTTTTTATTGCTTCTATTATGATATATGAATATGCATTGCCAACACATATTCAAATACCTTCTAAACTATTTGATGTTATTCATGACATGTTTACAAAACTTTAATTTAATATTATAAATCTTAAAAATATTTAATAGAAAAGAGCCATCTAGTGTAAGCCTGAGTAGCATATGGATGCTTGATGATAGTATTTTTGTATTTATATCACCAGATTAGTTTCAGTGATGAGTTTGGATCTAAAACTAAACTTACTATGCATTCAAAACCTGAATGCATATAGTAAGAGTAGACAGAAAATATCACCTGACATTTTGATAGCATAAATCATCAATTTAGCATAAAAATGTTTCCAATAAAATATATTATAAAATCTATATAAAAAATAATTGGCCTGGGTTCAAAACATTCATATTTTTTAAATTTCAATCTATTAATTTTACAACATAAAAGAGTGTAAAATTAATAAAAAATAATTGATAAGTTATTGCTCAGGGATTTATAACATTTGGGTATTAGAAGTGACAGATCTGGGCTGTGATCCATGGAGTTTAAGCTTCAGAATCTGCTAGGTGTTTAAGTGTACCAGTTCCAGTTTTAACTTCAAACTTCCCACTAATAAAAACTAAGAGCAAAAAAATCAATCTCAGATTGTAGATATAGTAGTACCATCATTTAAAATCTATTGATTTCTCAAAAAAAGAGTAGACAATTCTGCTACAAGATGAAGCTCAAGATTAGAATAGATGAATCTAATACCAAATGAAGAGATCTATTTTTGAAATCTTGTAAATACTTCAACACAATAACTATTCTATTCTTCATTCTTAAATGATTTTATATCAAAAAATTCATTCATTGCCAATATTTATATTTTTAAATATCTGAAATATCTTTTTATCATCAGCATCTTCTAAGTGTTGTTACCGATGCTATAACTACTTTTACTAGTTAAACATAAAATTCATTCAATGTAGCATTCTATTCAAATTTTGCAAGACAAATCATTTTAAAATCATCTTTCCTAGGTCCTTCCATATAGTAGAAGAAAGCACATTTCAGAATTGATCGTAAAAAGCATATAATAATTGGAAAATAAGTATTTTCCTAAATTTAGTTCCATTACCTATTTTTGACTGTACTATTCTATTCATTTCAAATAAGAACTTCTATTCTAATAAATCTGTCCTGAAATACTATTTATTATTTTTTTATATACTTTTAAACAATAAAAGAGAATGGAGATTAGAGATAAAACAGCGGTTCCTGTAATTAAAGAATAAAAATTAGCTCCATAGTCACCCAATCTCATTTCACATTTAGTGATGGATTTATTGCATGAATAACTTACACAGTCTGGGTCCTACATATTTTGAGTGATTAAATTATAGATCACTGAAAAATAGTAGAAAAGTCTTCTTGTTTTAAAAGCAGTACAAATCATTGATGGTATAATACCACTTTTTTAAGCAATAGGAATTAACTTCAGTTCAACACTGTTTATTATTTTCAATTAACTTTTATGTCTAAAAATTATTTCATTTTCTAACAACTGTGAATGCATTGATAGTTTGAATATAGAACTTGTTATATGCACATGCATAAACACACATATATAACGTTTGTCATAGAAAAATATAATTTTTAAGTTTTAAAAAAATCAGCTATTGGGCTTTTAGAAAGAATTTGTATTGTTAATTAAAATTCAATCATTGATTTAGTTGAATGCTATTAGAATACTGAGGGAATAACTTCAATTACATATAAACCATACTTTATCTTTAATTTAAATATGTAATCTGATACTTTCATGAAGTAAGAGAATAAAGATACCACTAGAAATGGAAGATAGAAGAAACATAGCTCAGATCGAATTCAACCAGTGCTTCAGTTGTATCCAATAATTTCAAAAGGAATTTTAATTAAGGTATAATTTCATTTAATACTAGTCATGAGTATATAGGCGATTTTGAATTTAAAAAATATATATTAATCTATGTTAAATATTGTAGTTATTTATTTATAAAATGAAAATTCATATAACAGTACAATACTGTCCAAAAAACCTAAACTTTACTAACATTTTTCCACAACCATGATTTAATCTATTAACAAATAGACTTCTCAAATGAGATTCAACTAAATATATCACATACATATACCAAACAAAATAGCCTTCCCATCATTCACTTTAAAATCCAACTATCTTTCATATCAAATGATGTCGTCATGAGATTGATAGCCTCACATTCAAAATATTTTATGATAAAAAATTTTTCTACACTTTTTTTCAATTCATTTTTTTCATAAAAGATAATCTCTGCATTGTAAAATATTTAATTCATGAATATACAAATCTGAGTTAACTCTTTTATTAAGACTTTATTTGCTCTGACCTATATAATTTTTATTATTTCTTTACCATATAAGTTATCAATTAGTAAATTGATTTATAAAAATAGTTTTTTATTGGATGGTATGAAAGTGGCTTGGAAGAAAGGCCTGAATTTAAATTCATTACTAAATGATTCAAAACAGTGAATTGATTGCAAATCTATTCTTGGAGTAGTTTATAAGATTTTTTGCAGTAGTCATAAAATTTATATTGGTCAGAGTAAATTGAGTTTTAATGAAAAAGTTAAAGTTCATAATAGTTAAAAATAGATATCAAAACGCAGCTTTCTATATTCATGAACTGAATACAGATCATAAAATTTGACAATGTAGATGTTATCTTTTATAAAAAAAAAAAGAATTGTAAAGAAGAGTAAAAGAACCTTTGATGGTAAAATATTTTGCATCTAAGATCATCAATTTTACAACATTCTTTGATGTGAAAGAAAGTTAAGTTTTGATGTGAATGATGGGAAAACTATTTAGTTTAGTATATATATGTAGTTTGCTTAGTTGAATTTTATTTGAAAATATCTATTTGAGAATAGATAAATGGTTGTGGAAGAATTTTAGTAAAGTTTAGTTTTTTGGGTTAGTATTGTATTGTTACATGACTTTCTATTTTATTTATAATTACTAGTATAGCGTTAGGCAATATTTAATATTTGTTTATTTATATATTTATTATGACAGAATTGTTCACTACTTTTTCTAAATCTCTATGCCATAGAATTATTTATTTTTCAATCTAATATGGGGGGGGGGGTATAACTTGAAGAGGAAAGCAGTCATTTATATAAACACTATACTCACATTTATTTATAGATATAAAATATACAATCTCATAAATTCAACGCTTTTAATTTTCAACTTTTCCCACAAATCTCATTTATTGTTTTAAAAACGTGCATTGTAATGATATCAAAATGCTCAACCGAAAGGGATTAATCATAGAATAATTCTTAACTGATTTCTTCATTTACTTAAAGTATGTAATCATTAACTATGAACTAATAAAATTTTAAGAATATTGAATGTTAAAGACTAAAAAAATATGAAGAAACTTTACTAGTTTTCTTCTTTGTAGCATTTAAAAAATAAGCTCAGTAAGAATGTAACTGAGAGGTAAAAGTTGGATTGAAACTCAAATAATAGAACAACACGTGACCTTTTGAGTGGAATAGCCATTCAGTCATTGCTATTATTGATAAAAGTTAATAATTTATATTTGCAAAACTCTAATAAATGATGGCGAATAAGTTTTACTTAGTAATTATTGATTATAAATTATGCCTCAGAAAAGCTTTTATGTTTCCTTATAAAATGATACAAGACTTAAAACAAAGTCATAAATGGTTATCAATCAACTTTCAATACGACTAATATATAAATATCAACTTTCCAGCTCTTTGAAAGGACAATCCTGAAAGAAGTTAACTCTTGTTTTACTGTTGTTAGATAAATGAAAGACAATCAACTTTTCAATACGATTAATATATAAGTATCAACTTGTCAAGTGTTGGTGGCCGAGTGGTCAGCACAGCCGCCTTACAAGCAGTTATCCCGGGTTTGCTTCCCGGCCAATGCTTCGACACATGAAAAAAATGTAAGTATCAACTTTTCAGCTCTTTGAAAAGACAATCCTGAAAGAAATTAACTTTGTTTTAGTGATGTTAGATAACGTCATATTATTATTTTCCATTCTTTTTTATTTTTATAATCAGCAGTTATTTGATTGGTTTATTTGATCACACTTTTGTTATAATAGTCAGTGTTCTTTATCTTGTATATTTAAAATTTCCATTCCATGTGTTTAAATTAATTTAAAAAACAGAAATATTAATTACAAACACATGATTTGGTAATTTCTAGCATAATAAATGTTTGTAATAATCATTAGCATATTTATTTAAAGTTTATGGTTTTCAAAGATCTAAATGTTAAAAGATTGGCATCTGCAGCTGAAATTGTAATTAGATCTTTTATGCAATTTCTTTAACACTTTTCTCTATGAGGAGACTATTAGGGTTGACTGTCATCAGCAATCATCATTTTTCTGCCTCTGCTCAGCTCATAACATATGTTGAGTCACTTTTTTGATTTCAATGTTATGTGCTTTTTAAGGCTTACACAATTTAGTTGAAATGATCTTATTCAAGTTCAGTTTTCACACAACTGTTTTGGATTTTTTTAAGTCTCCAAGCAAAAACTAAATACTAATTGGAGATTATCTTTAGTTCTATATTCTAAAATTTTATCTAGTCTGTTTTATCAGAACTACTGCTAGAATTGTATTAATCATACTAATTTACAATCCCAAAACTGTGGGAATATCCTTCTTTAAACTTTGAAATTATATTTCACATTAAAATCCAATTAGCTTGATAATAAAAAAAAGTATAAATGCTGGTTGTTGAAGGAAAAGTACATAATATTTATAAAATCCAGGTGTACTACATCCAAATCCAACATTTTTCACTGTTTAAAGTCATAAGCTAGAGATTAGTTTGGGTATATGGATAGAAGAACACTGGATAGGAATTTATTAAGCACTAGAATCTATTGATTACTCAGGGTTACAGAATATGGCAAACGGGAGTAAGATAAGTATATTTTTTATTTTACAATGAATATTGTATACTTTTTCAAAGATAAACAATTATTGTAAAAAAGAAAGGTAAGCAGACTTACTTATACCTACAATACATTGTTTATGAGTATTTTATGTCTCTCACCATTTTAGCATAAGTATCAGTGATTTTTAAATAAAGAGCATTAAATTTCTTTCCACTCTGTTTGGAATAGGAGCTACAATTATTAATAAAACTGTCATGATCCATATAATAACATGCATATTTAAGTACTTATACAATATTATTGTTGTTATGTAATATTAAGTCCTTTCATATTCAGACTTACTATTTTAATCTAATCTTTTAAAAGGCATTTTTAACAACCAAGTCCATTAAAATTTTTTAAGAAGAAAAATGTAGTCTTTTAATGTTACCTAGTAAATAATGTCATACATCCAATAATAAAAACTTTTAAATTTTCTTATTCTAATGCTGTAGCAGAAGCACTTACAAAATGGCTAAAAGATAAATCCCTCTGCAAAAGTGAAGTTTTAATATCAGAAGTTTTTTCCTGGTATATTTAAATATTCAACAATTATAAAATATTAAGTTAGATCTCACAGCAAAGTTTAAGGCCTTACACATCTCTTTCTTAAGATGATTTGCCTCCTTCTAAAACAACAACAGTAAAAAAACCAAATATATTTGTAATCTATTATCTATTCACTTAAATTTTCAAAAGAGAATAAAAGTTAAAGTTTACAGCAAATCTCAGTAGTGTTTCTTTCATTTTCATGATTTACCTTCCAAAAAACTTATAACTATTTATCTTAATAATTAAACTTTTTTCTTTAGAAGATGTTTCATTATTAAAATCTACATCAGTTTTTAATCCTTAACAATTCCTTAGCTGGAAACATTGCTTTAAGTTCAAGTTCAAGTCCTAAAAAGTTCCCATCATATAAAGCCCACACATTTTATGTATTTATATTTAGAAGAAATTAAATATTATTACAATTACTATCTCTTGATATGTCATTATTACCATGCAATGTCAATAACACAAAATTCCATGATGCCATGCATGATTTTATGTAGTAGTAGAGAAGCAGAATCTAAAGTTCAAAGTTCAAGCCAGTTCTGCAATTTCCGGTGCTTGAAGATTTTATTAACACCTGAGCAATAAACTATTCCATTATTTATTAATACCAGAATAAGAATTTTCCCCACTTTAGTGAAGAATCCCATAATGCACTGTAATCTGTCTAGATTTATGAAGTAGACCATTTTTAGATTGGCTTCCCTATATATTTTTTTTATTCATGATAAACAAGAGGATTTTTAAATAGTATTGCTCAAATATATAATCATTTGTTGAATAAAAACTCGCCCTAAATCTAGTGCTAAACCAAATAAGGGCTCTTAACTAACTAAACTTTCCTCATTGCTTTCTTTATGATGGAAGCTTTTGGATATAGATAAAAAAAAGTTTAAAATTAGAAGTGCTCTGTGTGGGCATTAAAACATAAAACGTAATTGCACAAATATATAACCTATTGTTACAATTAATGAAGATATATAATTATATTATGAGAAGTTAATCTAAGTGGCCAAAAACAAAAATAAAAATATAGAGAAATAAAGAAAAAAGAACCATAAAACACTGTTTGTGGTGGAAACCCTAATGAGATTTTGATTATCCCATATGAAAATACTCCCATTCAAACATTATTGTTTATTCTTAACAGCTAAAAATCATACTAATAATCACCACCAGGACCCATTATTTTGAATGATAACATGAGAATTAATCAGTGAATAATTATAATATCAAAATTTTTTTAGAATTATGACCTATTTAGAAACTGGTCATAAAATACTGTTTGGAATTAATTTAGATATCTGTGGTTTCTGAGTAAGAGATCAACATTTACTAAAAAAATAATGATGAATATTGCTTCAAATAGACATAGCAATCAGAATATAATAATTGTTTCTATAGGTGGATGTAAATGTTAGCATATAATCTAAAAAACTATAAAGCATTCAAAATAGGACTAATAAAAATAAATGTGAACAAACAACAACCATCATAACACACTTTTTACTGACATTTAACTTATGTGTTAGAAACAATAATTCATCCTATTTATACTATTTCAGAACTATTTATTGTAGGCTTGAATAATCAACAGTCGCTAGATGATACTTCTGTGTCTACATATCCAGACTAGTTTTTGACTATTGACCATCTTTAATTGATAATAAATAGTTTTTGCAAGTATAATAGTCAAACTATTGTAACATCACATGACCATGATTTCTTATGCTTACACAATCTAATAACACAGTAGCAAATTTTTTCATTAATATTGCCACCTAGTGCAAGCCATAGTAACCAATGGAAGGTTAGTGCATCAAAATCCCTATCTAGTGCCTACACTCATATAATATCCTCAGAATAGTTTCTAGCTTATGGCTTATATCAGTGGGGAGTCCTGGATCTGAGAGCACTGAATTATAGATTTTTTGATCTAATGTATGACTCCAGTAGCCAGCATTTACCTTCTTAGTTAACTATAACGCTATGAACTCAAATTGAAAACACAATAATGTTTTCAATTCAAGATAATTTTTTTGTATAGTCATGCAGATCTGAACCCATTTTAGTATCTTTATATTTTAGTGTTTTTAGTTTTTTAAAAATCATAGTCGCCAATATATTTTGTCTAGAATTGGTATTAAACCACTACAACATTACACATCTTATGTTTACACAATCTATTAATACATTAACAATTTTCATCCTACAATGTTGCCACCCAAGGCAATCCAAAGAAATCCATGGATTCTGGAAGATTAATCGTTCATAATTCTATTATAGTACATACCATCCAATATTCACAAAATAATTGTTTAACTTACAGCTTTCATTAGTGAGGAGCCTTGGATCTGTGAGCACTGATAGAAGCTTTAGGCTATAAACTAATCTAGGAACATTGGATGAGTAGGCATTAGATAGGAATTTTGATGAACTAACATTATAGAATCCATTGATTACTTTGACTTGAACTAGAGGGCAGTATTGTATGAAGAAAGTTGATACTGTGTATAATAAGTCGAATGAAAATGAAACATAAATTTCCTGCAATTGGTAAATCCTACAATCAGTATTAAGGTCAAATGAATAAGGCAGATAAAAATGATATCAGTAGTTTAATAGTCTAGTTGTAATATTTTGAGAGTCACAGAAAATTTTGGGGAAATTTAAATTTCAATCAGGTCAATAGAATCACTCTATATTTTTTTAAAGCACATTTTAAGAATGTGAATTAACATGTCAGAATTTAAACTAACTTTAAAAATATTGATTATACAATATTATTGAATGAAACCATATAATTATTTTAAAAATAACTGGCTAGTTTGTCAAAATAAAATATAACTTTCAGGCACCCACAGGAATTGACTAAGGTACAATTCTATTCAGTTGATTCAAAATAAGTTTTCTTGCTTTACTAATTAAAATTAAACCAGGAATCTTTAGCTTTTAGATCTGCCTTTTTGTAATTTGGCATGTTGTTCTGTCTTTGTATAAATAAGTCCAAATTTTTTATTTCTCCATTATTGTCTCTTTCTCCAAGGTCCATGACAGTGTTGAAGCTTGCTCCAATTCTTGTTGTATTTCAATCTGTGTGTCTGTAGCACATATAAATGTGTCATCTTCACATCTCATATATATTAAACTTGAGTTTAAATATCTGTGATTAAATATAATACATTTTTCAATTTTTGCTAGGAATAGACTATTGATGATACTGCTGATGGTGAGCCCCGTCAGCCAGCCATTATTCATTTTATAATATTTTTCATTTGCTGCCACTGTGAGGTCTTTGTAAATCCATTTCAAAACCTCTGTCATGAATTCCCTTTTGTGATGGTCCTAGTTGCTATTACTTAGCAATTAATTAATCACCTCTATTGATTCTGTTCTTGGCACTGAGCTATATAACTCTTTTACATGGAGTGATGCAATTACCTTATTAGCATCTACTTTTATGCTTTTAATTTTTGTTAATGAATTTGTATGATGATTTAATTGAGTATTCACTGAATCCCAATTCTTCAATCATTTATATGGCCATTTTGTAAAAGTATGAACCACCAAAATCAATAATCAACTTTAGCGAGGAGTGTTTGCATGGAGGAATACACTTTGAAATATTCCATTTTAAACATCTTTCTGCAGTGATTTCTAAGAACCATTGAAATAAATTTGTCTTTAATGTTTTTAAGATTATATGCTGTATTTCTGTAAATTTAAGATTTTTAATTTGTAAATTAAATTTTGTTCTGTAATCATGCTTTTTTATTAACACCATGGAGCTTCCTTTATCTTCTTTTATGCAAATCATGCCACTAAAATGTATATAGAAAGTCACAATATGATTATTTCTTTTTACATTTCTTTGATAAAAAATTTGCTATTCTAGTTGTTTTCTCAATAATCTGACTTTTTAAGGAGTCATTTTCAAATTTGGTTTCTATATCAGTCACTATTTTGATTTCAGTATTTTTCCATTTCCTGCTGACATACTTTGATCCAATGTTCAATGTTACCAGTTTTTCTGGTATCTGTTCATTAGTCAAATTGATCCAATTATCTTGTTTACTGCATTCCAATTTTTCTGCCTTCTTTCGTCACTAAAAATCACATTTTCTTATTATATTTGCCTTTTAATTTTAGTGCCATATGTGTGCACTTATTTTTAATTTCCTATTGTGCCTCATCTTTCCTATTCATTATCTTAATTCACCTCATGTCTGCCTTAATCGATCTATTCACACCTTTTATTATCGACACTAATAAAATTATCTGTAGTTTTTGCAAAAAATGTTCACATTGATATACAGCCATATCTATCTATCTATCTATCTATCTATCTATCTATCTATCTATCTATCTATCTATCTATCTATCTATCTATCTATCTATCTATCTATCTATCTATCTATCTATCTATCTATCTATCTATCTATCTATCTATCTATCTATCTATCTATCTATCTATCTATCTATCTATCTATCTATCTATCTATCTATCTATCTATCTATCTATCTATCTATCTATCTATCTATCTATCTATCTATCTATCTATCTATCTATCTATCTATCTATCTATCTATCTGTCTATCTGTCTATCTGTCTATCTGTCTGTCTGTCTGTCTGTCTGTCTATCTGCCTGCCTGCCTGCCTGCCTGCCTGCCTGCCTGCCTGCCTGCCTGCCTGCCTGCCTGCCTGCCTGCCTGCCTACCTACCTACCTATCTACCTACCTACCTACCTACCTACCTACCTACCTACCTACCTACCTACCTACCTACCTACCTACCTACCTACCTACCTACCTACCTACCTACCTACCTCTCTATTGGAGCTAATCTTTGCAATATCTATCTATCTATCTATCTATCTATCTATCTATCTATCTATCTATCTATCTATCTATCTATCTATCTATCTATCTATCTATCTATCTATCTATCTATCTATCTATCTATCTATCTATCTATCTATCTATCTATCTATCTATCTATCTATCTATCTATCTATCTATCTATAACTTTTGGAAGGATCTTTAATTGCAAACACTATTATAAAAATATTATTCTTTTTTTTTTGTCAAATGCTCCTATACAACTTAATCAATGAACAGATATCAGAAACAATCAATAACATTTTAAATAATGGATCAAGATATATGGGTGGTGAATAAAAGAATGCTAAAATCGAAATAATGGCTGATATAGAAACCAAATTCGAAAATGACCCCTTAAAAGATCAGATTATTGAGAAGACACTCTTACTAAAGAAACATAAAGATAAATGCCATATTAAAATAAAGGAAACTAAAATGTATATAGAAAGTCACAATATGATTTGCATAAACATAAGGGAAACTGTATAGTGTTAATGAAAAATGATGAGTACTGAACAAAACTTGATTTACAAATTAAATATCTTAAATTTACAGAAATAGTAGCATACAATCTTAAAAACATTAAAAGACAAATTTATTTCATTGGTTCTTAGAGTGCATTGCAGAAAGGCATTTCCAAATGCAGAATATTTCAAAATGTATCTCTCCACTGGAAACATCTCAAGAATTTTTGTGAATATAAAGCTGACTATAGAAAACTCCTTGCTGATGTTGATTATTGATTTTGGTATTTCATACTTTTACAAAATGACCAAAATAATTGCTGTATGGATGACTGAAGAAATAGGATTTTGGTGAATACTCAATTAAAAATCATCATATGAATTCGTTAACAAAATTAAAAGCATGAAAATAGATGCTGATAAGAACATTCCGTCACTCAATATAAAAGAGTTATATGGTTCAGTGCCCAGAATGGAATCAATCTAGATGATTAATGAATTGCTAAGTAACAGCAACTATGACCATAACAAAAGAGAGAATTCATAATAGAGGTTTTGAAATGGATTGACAAAGACCTCACAGTGGCAGCAAATGGAAAATATTATAAAATGAGTAATGGCTGGCTTGATTGGGCAGTAGTTTATTTCTAGCAAAAATTGAAAAATGTATTATACCTAATCACAGATGTTTAAACTGAAGTTTAATATATGTTAAATATGTAGATGACATATTTATATGTGCTACAGACACACAGACTGATAAAATACAACAGAAATTAGAGCAAGGATCAATACCCCAGGATAAAGAAGACAATAATAGAGGAATAAAGTTTTTGGACTTATATGCACATAGACATGGTCACATGCTAGACTTCAGAATGATAATTAAGACCTTAAATATAAGGGGAATAACCCAATCTACGTCAATAACTCCAACATCACTAAATATGTGGATTGAAGGGTTTCTTACACAGGAGTCATATATTATGCAAGTTTGAATACAATAAAAACAACAACATTGAACAGTACACATGTGATCTCAAAAATATGGGATATAATCATGATAAAATCATAAATACCATAAAGAAATTTTATAAAAAAATTAAAAATCCTTGCCCCAACCAACAAGTGAAACCTAAAAAACTGCACATAAATTAAAAAATATATATAAAAACAAATTTAATATAAGCTTTCAAACTGCTCCATCACTTAACAAATTAATCAATAACTCTAAAGACACTATCACAAATGAATCAGCACATCAAATGGCCTATAGAATTAAGTGCAGATAATCAGCTTGTAATGCTGCAAATTATGGGGAGTCAAGTGCCAATTTGTCAACAGACTTGCCCAATGCAGATATTTATATAATAGATCTCTCATAAACAAAAAACACACTTCAATATTTTCAGACCATGAGTAGAAAACTGGTCATAGACTTGAGCTGGAAAAAGCACAGACAGACAGACAGACAGACAGACAGAGAGAGAGAGAGAGAGAGAGACAGACAGACAGACAGACAGACAGACAGAGAGAGAGAGAGAGAGAGAGAGAGAGAGAGAGAGAGAGAGAGAGAGAGAGAGAGAGAGAGAGAGAGAGAGAGAGAGAGAGAGAGAGAGAGAGAGAGAGAGAGAGAGAGAGAGAGAGAGAGAGAGAGAGAGAGAGAGAGAGAGAGAGAGAGAGAGAGAGAGAGAGAGAGAGAGAGAGAGAGAGAGAGAGAGAGAGAGAGAGAGAGAGAGAGAGAGAGAGAGAGAGAGAGAGAGAGAGAGAGAGAGAGAGAGAGAGAGAGAGAGAGAGAGAGAGAGAGAGAGAGAGAGAGAGAGAGAGAGAGAGAGAGAGAGAGAGAGAGAGAGAGAGAGAGAGAGAGAGAGAGAGAGAGAGAGAGAGAGAGAGAGAGAGAGAGAGAGAGAGAGAGAGAGAGAGAGAGAGAGAGAGAGAGAGAGAGAGAGAGAGAGAGAGAGAGAGAGAGAGAGAGAGAGAGAGAGAGAGAGAGAGAGAGAGAGAGAGAGAGAGAGAGAGAGAGAGAGAGAGAGAGAGAGAGAGAGAGAGAGAGAGAGAGAGAGAGAGAGAGAGAGAGAGAGAGAGAGAGAGAGAGAGAGAGAGAGAGAGAGAGAGAGAGAGAGAGAGAGAGAGAGAGAGAGAGAGAGAGAGAGAGAGAGAGAGAGAGAGAGAGAGAGAGAGAGAGAGAGAGAGAGAGAGAGAGAGAGAGAGAGAGAGAGAGAGAGAGAGAGAGAGAGAGAGAGAGAGAGAGAGAGAGAGAGAGAGAGAGAGAGAGAGAGAGAGAGAGAGAGAGAGAGAGAGAGAGAGAGAGAGAGAGAGAGAGAGAGAGAGAGAGAGAGAGAGAGAGAGAGAGAGAGAGAGAGAGAGAGAGAGAGAGAGAGAGAGAGAGAGAGAGAGAGAGAGAGAGAGAGAGAGAGAGAGAGAGAGAGAGAGAGAGAGAGAGAGAGAGAGAGAGAGAGAGAGAGAGAGAGAGAGAGAGAGAGAGAGAGAGAGAGAGAGAGAGAGAGAGAGAGAGAGAGAGAGAGAGAGAGAGAGAGAGAGAGAGAGAGAGAGAGAGAGAGAGAGAGAGAGAGAGAGAGAGAGAGAGAGAGAGAGAGAGAGAGAGAGAGAGAGAGAGAGAGAGAGAGAGAGAGAGAGAGAGAGAGAGAGAGAGAGAGAGAGAGAGAGAGAGAGAGAGAGAGAGAGAGAGAGAGAGAGAGAGAGAGAGAGAGAGAGAGAGAGAGAGAGAGAGAGAGAGAGAGAGAGAGAGAGAGAGAGAGAGAGAGAGAGAGAGAGAGAGAGAGAGAGAGAGAGAGAGAGAGAGAGAGAGAGAGAGAGAGAGAGAGAGAGAGAGAGAGAGAGAGAGAGAGAGAGAGAGAGAGAGAGAGAGAGAGAGAGAGAGAGAGAGAGAGAGAGAGAGAGAGAGAGAGAGAGAGAGAGAGAGAGAGAGAGAGAGAGAGAGAGAGAGAGAGAGAGAGAGAGAGAGAGAGAGAGAGAGAGAGAGAGAGAGAGAGAGAGAGAGAGAGAGAGAGAGAGAGAGAGAGAGAGAGAGAGAGAGAGAGAGAGAGAGAGAGAGAGAGAGAGAGAGAGAGAGAGAGAGAGAGAGAGAGAGAGAGAGAGAGAGAGAGAGAGAGAGAGAGAGAGAGAGAGAGAGAGAGAGAGAGAGAGAGAGAGAGAGAGAGAGAGAGAGAGAGAGAGAGAGAGAGAGAGAGAGAGAGAGAGAGAGAGAGAGAGAGAGAGAGAGAGAGAGAGAGAGAGAGAGAGAGAGAGAGAGAGAGAGAGAGAGAGAGAGAGAGAGAGAGAGAGAGAGAGAGAGAGAGAGAGAGAGAGAGAGAGAGAGAGAGAGAGAGAGAGAGAGAGAGAGAGAGAGAGAGAGAGAGAGAGAGAGAGAGAGAGAGAGAGAGAGAGAGAGAGAGAGAGAGAGAGAGAGAGAGAGAGAGAGAGAGAGAGAGAGAGAGAGAGAGAGAGAGAGAGAGAGAGAGAGAGAGAGAGAGAGAGAGAGAGAGAGAGAGAGAGAGAGAGAGAGAGAGAGAGAGAGAGAGAGAGAGAGAGAGAGAGAGAGAGAGAGAGAGAGAGAGAGAGAGAGAGAGAGAGAGAGAGAGAGAGAGAGAGAGAGAGAGAGAGAGAGAGAGAGAGAGAGAGAGAGAGAGAGAGAGAGAGAGAGAGAGAGAGAGAGAGAGAGAGAGAGAGAGAGAGAGAGAGAGAGAGAGAGAGAGAGAGAGAGAGAGAGAGAGAGAGAGAGAGAGAGAGAGAGAGAGAGAGAGAGAGAGAGAGAGAGAGAGAGAGAGAGAGAGAGAGAGAGAGAGAGAGAGAGAGAGAGAGAGAGAGAGAGAGAGAGAGAGAGAGAGAGAGAGAGAGAGAGAGAGAGAGAGAGAGAGAGAGAGAGAGAGAGAGAGAGAGAGAGAGAGAGAGAGAGAGAGAGAGAGAGAGAGAGAGAGAGAGAGAGAGAGAGAGAGAGAGAGAGAGAGAGAGAGAGAGAGAGAGAGAGAGAGAGAGAGAGAGAGAGAGAGAGAGAGAGAGAGAGAGAGAGAGAGAGAGAGAGAGAGAGAGAGAGAGAGAGAGAGAGAGAGAGAGAGAGAGAGAGAGAGAGAGAGAGAGAGAGAGAGAGAGAGAGAGAGAGAGAGAGAGAGAGAGAGAGAGAGAGAGAGAGAGAGAGAGAGAGAGAGAGAGAGAGAGAGAGAGAGAGAGAGAGAGAGAGAGAGAGAGAGAGAGAGAGAGAGAGAGAGAGAGAGAGAGAGAGAGAGAGAGAGAGAGAGAGAGAGAGAGAGAGAGAGAGAGAGAGAGAGAGAGAGAGAGAGAGAGAGAGAGAGAGAGAGAGAGAGAGAGAGAGAGAGAGAGAGAGAGAGAGAGAGAGAGAGAGAGAGAGAGAGAGAGAGAGAGAGAGAGAGAGAGAGAGAGAGAGAGAGAGAGAGAGAGAGAGAGAGAGAGAGAGAGAGAGAGAGAGAGAGAGAGAGAGAGAGAGAGAGAGAGAGAGAGAGAGAGAGAGAGAGAGAGAGAGAGAGAGAGAGAGAGAGAGAGAGAGAGAGAGAGAGAGAGAGAGAGAGAGAGAGAGAGAGAGAGAGAGAGAGAGAGAGAGAGAGAGAGAGAGAGAGAGAGAGAGAGAGAGAGAGAGAGAGAGAGAGAGAGAGAGAGAGAGAGAGAGAGAGAGAGAGAGAGAGAGAGAGAGAGAGAGAGAGAGAGAGAGAGAGAGAGAGAGAGAGAGAGAGAGAGAGAGAGAGAGAGAGAGAGAGAGAGAGAGAGAGAGAGAGAGAGAGAGAGAGAGAGAGAGAGAGAGAGAGAGAGAGAGAGAGAGAGAGAGAGAGAGAGAGAGAGAGAGAGAGAGAGAGAGAGAGAGAGAGAGAGAGAGAGAGAGAGAGAGAGAGAGAGAGAGAGAGAGAGAGAGAGAGAGAGAGAGAGAGAGAGAGAGAGAGAGAGAGAGAGAGAGAGAGAGAGAGAGAGAGAGAGAGAGAGAGAGAGAGAGAGAGAGAGAGAGAGAGAGAGAGAGAGAGAGAGAGAGAGAGAGAGAGAGAGAGAGAGAGAGAGAGAGAGAGAGAGAGAGAGAGAGAGAGAGAGAGAGAGAGAGAGAGAGAGAGAGAGAGAGAGAGAGAGAGAGAGAGAGAGAGAGAGAGAGAGAGAGAGAGAGAGAGAGAGAGAGAGAGAGAGAGAGAGAGAGAGAGAGAGAGAGAGAGAGAGAGAGAGAGAGAGAGAGAGAGAGAGAGAGAGAGAGAGAGAGAGAGAGAGAGAGAGAGAGAGAGAGAGAGAGAGAGAGAGAGAGAGAGAGAGAGAGAGAGAGAGAGAGAGAGAGAGAGAGAGAGAGAGAGAGAGAGAGAGAGAGAGAGAGAGAGAGAGAGAGAGAGAGAGAGAGAGAGAGAGAGAGAGAGAGAGAGAGAGAGAGAGAGAGAGAGAGAGAGAGAGAGAGAGAGAGAGAGAGAGAGAGAGAGAGAGAGAGAGAGAGAGAGAGAGAGAGAGAGAGAGAGAGAGAGAGAGAGAGAGAGAGAGAGAGAGAGAGAGAGAGAGAGAGAGAGAGAGAGAGAGAGAGAGAGAGAGAGAGAGAGAGAGAGAGAGAGAGAGAGAGAGAGAGAGAGAGAGAGAGAGAGAGAGAGAGAGAGAGAGAGAGAGAGAGAGAGAGAGAGAGAGAGAGAGAGAGAGAGAGAGAGAGAGAGAGAGAGAGAGAGAGAGAGAGAGAGAGAGAGAGAGAGAGAGAGAGAGAGAGAGAGAGAGAGAGAGAGAGAGAGAGAGAGAGAGAGAGAGAGAGAGAGAGAGAGAGAGAGAGAGAGAGAGAGAGAGAGAGAGAGAGAGAGAGAGAGAGAGAGAGAGAGAGAGAGAGAGAGAGAGAGAGAGAGAGAGAGAGAGAGAGAGAGAGAGAGAGAGAGAGAGAGAGAGAGAGAGAGAGAGAGAGAGAGAGAGAGAGAGAGAGAGAGAGAGAGAGAGAGAGAGAGAGAGAGAGAGAGAGAGAGAGAGAGAGAGAGAGAGAGAGAGAGAGAGAGAGAGAGAGAGAGAGAGAGAGAGAGAGAGAGAGAGAGAGAGAGAGAGAGAGAGAGAGAGAGAGAGAGAGAGAGAGAGAGAGAGAGAGAGAGAGAGAGAGAGAGAGAGAGAGAGAGAGAGAGAGAGAGAGAGAGAGAGAGAGAGAGAGAGAGAGAGAGAGAGAGAGAGAGAGAGAGAGAGAGAGAGAGAGAGAGAGAGAGAGAGAGAGAGAGAGAGAGAGAGAGAGAGAGAGAGAGAGAGAGAGAGAGAGAGAGAGAGAGAGAGAGAGAGAGAGAGAGAGAGAGAGAGAGAGAGAGAGAGAGAGAGAGAGAGAGAGAGAGAGAGAGAGAGAGAGAGAGAGAGAGAGAGAGAGAGAGAGAGAGAGAGAGAGAGAGAGAGAGAGAGAGAGAGAGAGAGAGAGAGAGAGAGAGAGAGAGAGAGAGAGAGAGAGAGAGAGAGAGAGAGAGAGAGAGAGAGAGAGAGAGAGAGAGAGAGAGAGAGAGAGAGAGAGAGAGAGAGAGAGAGAGAGAGAGAGAGAGAGAGAGAGAGAGAGAGAGAGAGAGAGAGAGAGAGAGAGAGAGAGAGAGAGAGAGAGAGAGAGAGAGAGAGAGAGAGAGAGAGAGAGAGAGAGAGAGAGAGAGAGAGAGAGAGAGAGAGAGAGAGGTTGGAAAGCAGAATATTAAAGAATTATGTGCAACTGCTGCTGATTGTTTTTTTATTAACAAAAACAAAACAAGTATCCCATTTCAAAAAAATGGGCTATTTAAATATTCAAATTTAAACTTTGAATTAAAATTGAATATGTGAATAATTAATTAAACATTGATATAAACAACCATTTAATCACAACACTATATCCCATTAATATGATATAGAAAAAAAATATATTCAAAGCATTCTAGGCAGTAATAAAGCTAAATATTATTAAAAAAAAACTATCTTTTCTTTGTGTATTTTTATTTTACCAGATATTATGTTGGCTCACAAAAGAAGAAAATTAGTAACAATTGAATTATAATATTCTTTTATTATTTTGTTATATTTTTCTGTAATAAATATTTATATGTTAATATATAAATGTTAATTACAAAAAAAAAAAAAACCAAAAATATTTTATTGCTCATCCTAAATGAAAACAATAAAAATTTATTCACTCTGAAGAGATACCAGGATAAATATATCATGCTCAAATAACTATTGATACTGCAGCAGTAAGCAGCTCCAATGATACTAATTTCATGCATTGATAAGAATAAATGTGTCTTTGCATAGAATGTTGGAGATCAGTTAAAATAATTCTTTTTTTAAAATGTTTTAATTAGTTACATTTACATAATAATTATGCAAAATATTGAATGATTATTATATTATTAATATTTTCAAACACAAACTTATAAATTAATTTTTTTCTGGAGATGTTGCAGCATCACAATACATATGGACCAATCAGACACCACTGTAATTTCATCTTAGTTTAATTTATGTAAATGCAGATGGAATACTATTTATCAGTGTTGTTGAAAAACAATATTGATTCAATATCAATGTCTATTCACTCAAAAAAAATCAGCAAAAACTCATTATGCTTTATTATGAGGATATTATTTTGATCTGATGGATATCATTCATCTACAATCATAGACCATTAATGATAATGCTATTTCTTTATCTCTCTTTGCCTTTTATACTAGATATGTCTAGTCTAATGTAGACTATCATTTGCAATGATATAATTAGAACAGATTCTTAGTGTGTTGTCAGAGCATGTGAGCTCTTTTATCAGGGTTATAACAAATCCACTTGTCAAATTGGAAATACACTTGAGAAGAATGAATAGGTTATATATTCAATAATAATCACCTGTTTGTTTTTTGATATAATATCTTGTGTGGTTTAGAATAGTGGCTGATTTTAAAGCTCAAGGTCCATAGATCATGGCTCCAATTCTTTTACTTCCAATGTCCAAACTTTTTACGAGCTACCAAGCAATAAAGTATCCATTATTTTTATCCTGCATGGTTAAAAGTAGTGGAAAAAGACAAACTTTGGAACTTAAGGTGCTATGCTTTAACCTTTCCAATATTCACTCATTCACACTTTTTATAAACTCCCAAGCATTAAACCATTTGACTTTTTCTATTTGATGTAATAAAATTTGTATTAAAAATATAAATTTTAGGTTATTCTTATATATAAAAAAGTTTATTTTGGATTATATAACATTTAGAAATGAAAACTTTTTTTTCATGAACAAAGATTTGGATAAAAAAAAGATTAACATTCTCTTATTAGAAAGTATTACCATATAAGATGAATGAATGCAAAAATAAAAAATGAAGGACACAACTAAAAAAAAAAAAACAAATACAAAGACATGAAAAAAATTAAAAGACTTGTGACATGAAAGGCAATTAAGAATACATTACAGGAAGCAACCAAAACTATTAGTTATAAAATTTTGTTTGCATCCATCTTGTGATAAATGACTTTCTCAGTGTTTATATGAATGCTTTTTAAGCCAAAGTAAAATGATGATCACCATTTAATGCAGATTAAACTTAATAAAGTAAAGTAATATTATTTTGGTACATTATTAAATATAAATGTGGCAAGGAGTTTGCCTATAACTTAAAGAAGATACTTTGATTTCACTTTGAGGCATTAAAAGAACAAAGTAGGGAAAATTCCTAATATCCATTCCATACATGTTTGCCATATCTGCTCTCACTATTATGTGACACTACATGTAGTAAACATGAATAGGGTATTAACCAATATATATCAGCCAAAATGTTAAAAGTTTATTGGATTTTTAGCTCTGACTTTGAAATCAATAAACATAATAGTCAATCTTTTCAGATGTCTGGTAGTTCTTTAACTAAAAATTGGTTAATTTTTTTGAAGGTAGAGTGAATGTGTGTGAATGATCAATTTTTAACTATTTATAATCGTAAGTATTTGCAATCATAACAGATAAAGCAAAACTAAATAACCCCTACAGTTATTCCTTCTTTTGAATTGTCAAGCGTTTTAAATAAAAAAAACAGTGACACAATTAACTCTAAAGAAAAAAAAATACCAAAAAATGATGGAATTATTATTGATATTCTAAAAGAAGCAAATGAAGAAATAAATACGTTGGATAGCAAAATTATATACAGATTGTCTAAATGATAAAAACTTATCAGATGATTGGAAGAATGCATTAATAATTTTGACATTTAACAAAGGTAATAAAGAAAATACTGAAATTACAAATCTATCAATCCTTTATCAGTTCTATTAAGTTTACCAAGATAATTACAAATTATTTCAGCAAAAATTGCATCTAAACCAAAACAAACAAACAAAAACGAGCTGGATTTTAAAGTGGTTTTAGTACGTTGAATTATTTACACATGTTAAAGTAAGTTATAGAAAGAACAATGAATTTGAATTGCTATTATGCTTTGGATGTTAAAACAGGCAAAACTCTCCATACAGTGGTGACATTCAGTGCAAGCCAGAGTAACCAATAGATGCCAGAAGGCTTGTGCATAAAATCCCTATCTAGTGCCTTCTCATCCAATATCCCCAGACTAGTTTCTAGCTTGTGGCTTTTGTTAGTGTGGAGCTTTGGATCTGAGAGCACTGCACCTAGATTTTAGAATCTAATGCAACTCTCCAGAAATCACCTTTTATTTCTACTTAACTACAAAACTATGAGTTTAAAATTGGAAACACAATAATATTTTCAATCCAAGCTCATTAGCTTATATGGTCATATAGGTCTGAACTCAGTTCAGTACCCATGCATTTTGGTGCCTTTGGTTCTTTAATAACCATAGCCACCACTATCCTATTAGGCAGGATTGGTATTAAACCACTAAACATCACATGACCACCATTTCTTATGCTTGCTCATAGCTGTTATTTAAACAGGCAAAACTCTACATACAGTAGTGCCACTCAGTGCAAGCCAGAATAAGCTTTGGATGCATAGACTATGAAAAAGCAATATGATTTTCTTAGTGTTTCCACAGTCATTAAAGCTTTGGATTCAAGATATTGCTATAGTCTGTATAATATTTATCAAAACGCAACAGCAGTGATTAGATTATAGAATAGTACTAAGAAAATTAACATTGAAAAGGATGCAACCACAAATACCTTAGTCAGATTGTTAATGCAGATGGAAATATAATGGATGAAATTTATTTGGATTGGATGCTTTTATCACAAATAACTTAATGGATTTTTTTCTAGTGTTTAGAAAAGATTTTGATAAATATGTTCTACCAGTTTTTATTTATGGATTTGAGGTTTGTGTGCTTAACTGAAGGAACATAGACCTCAGACTACTCAACAAAATATATAGAGTTGTACATGAGAATAACAAGAGGGGATCAAAAGTAAAATATATAGGTTGAAAACAGATAGGTATAATTGCCATCATTTAAAAAATTAAGATATTGAAATGGTTCTGGAATGAATATATTGCTAGAAGAGATGACAATAGAGGTACAATTGAAGTCTCAAAAGAATCCCAAGAAAGTGTTGAAAATCTAAGGAAGATGAATGTAAACTGGATATACATGTAATAAGGAAGTTTGCTGATATATTGTGGAGAAAAGAGATTTTAAATCAGAGTAAGTAATATATAGAGTATATGAGCACAGACTTTCACACGACCCACCACTCTCCACTCTATCTCTTAACACTGATACACTTGAACACATATATATTGAAATAATAAATAATCACCAATATACGTATTTCATGCTAAATCAGCAATCATCAGTAAATTGGGAAAAATTTGCATTCTGTGATAGACTGATAATGTTTAAAAATGATGATAGTGAAAAGTTTTAAAAAAAGATCTTAAACAGACCACTGCAAGGTAAAAATCTCTCTACAAAGAAACACTAATAAAAAAAATATTGATCAAGTAGCAAATTTCAGTTGCTACTTTTTTTTAAACATCTGAACTTAACTACTCATTTGCAGATAGGTCCTGCTGCACGTTAATGAAAGTCGTTAACATAATAAATATGACTATTGGGTAATAATAACAACCCCACCCTAATCTTTGGCAACTTTAATATCACTTATGCAAAATTCAAAAAAAACCTATATTCACTTGATAGACAAGCTATTTATGAGTGGTGAGGGTCATCTGCCTGATGATTCCTACTCGTTTTACACCAGAAAATACAGGTCGCTGATTGATCTATTCTTTTATATGCCTGACATACATTTTCTCATCACTGCAAAATTAGAACATGTGGTCTTTTCAGACCATCTTGCCCTAGTAGTTCATATTGAAGCTGCTAATAATGTCACTCCTGCTTGTAACACTATCAGAATGTTGACAAAATGGAATATAACAGAAGCCATACCATCTGAGGCTTATATACATTTAAAAAAAATAGATATACTTGCCAAACCTATAGAGGAAGCATGGTTTGCCTTTATTGGCATTCTTCAATCGATCATCTCCTACCATACAATTAAGCGAAAGGGACCGTTGGCATTACTAGGGGACTTGGATGAGCTTGGTTTCAAAATGAAGGCATTTAACTCTGCCTCATCTTCTATAGATGAAATTATATCTGTTAAGCTGCAATATAAAGCCAAACAGAAGACACTTGCAGATTATCTGTCTATAAAGCATGCCAGGGTGTTTCTGACTCAGCAGAACTGTGGGACTAGAAGCTACTTCCATTGGGCACTGGGTGCTATTAAACCCCCCTACTCCCACTATCATCAATATTGATAGTGAGTCCTTTGTTGGCCTGCCAATGATTAAGGAAATCCATAAACACTTTGAACAAAAATTTCATTGTCTCAGCCATGTTAATATCCCATTGAAGACATTTTAATTTGTCAAGATGATCATGGTATCACTGAAGATATGATGAAAGCCAAACTCCAAGCATTGCCAGATAAAATACACCCTGGACTGCTTCTATACCGTGCTTCCTGTTAGATCATCTAAGCCACTTCACAATTCCCATCCTATTTAGAATGACCAACCATTTGGCACAGGAGAAGAGAATAATCCCCCACCTGTATCCTATTGCTTTAGTCCCCTTTCCTAAAAAAGCATGAAGATCCCCACACCCTCAAAAACATTCGGCCTATTTCTATGTCCCTGCTCATCATTAAAATCCTGGAATCTGTCATAAAAGATAAGATCCAGGATAAGATACTCCAAAATATATCATCTTCCCAATTTACAAAGAAACATTCCTCACCAATTTTAGCCATTGGTCAAGTTAAAATATTAATTGATTATGTTAGATAACAGAGAAAGCAGGCTGTCATAGCTATCCAGCTTGATTTCAATGCAGCATTTGACTCTGTTAACATCAGTACTCTTCTAAACCTGCTGAAAGGCCATCACATCCCAAAATCTATCGTACAGATCATAGATAACCTCATGTCTAACAGAGAAATTGCTGTCTCGCTGAATGGCAAGCTCTCTTCTTTTTTTCAACCTAACACATCCATTCCACAAGGCTCCCGCCTCAGTGCTCTTCTCTTTAAAGTCTACATTGATCCACTGTTGAAAGCCATTGAACAGCAACTACCTGGTGTCTATGTACCAAGGCTTGCCAAATTGATAAAGCTCATGGCTTATATGGATGACGTAATCATCTTCCTCCCTTCAACAATCTATTTACCTCAGTTATACTCCATATTGGATAAATACACAGCTGACTATCATTTCACCATCAACCCATTGAAATCAGCTATATGGAAGGTATCCTCAGGTCAGAAGATTGTATCCAAATTTACAGCCAACCCTCAAAAGTTTTTGGGCTTTGAGATATCCAAAACATACGTCCAAATGTCCAAAGATATTCAAAATTACATTCTGCATTCAATGGAAAGACTTACTAAACGTCTGTCTAAAGTCTACCTTTCCTTACATGGTAAGGTAATGCTTCTCAATATGAAGATCATGGCCAAGCTTAACTATTACATGCCCATCATGAGGATCACTAAAACTTTTATCAATAAAATGAATTCTCTTGCATCCCGACTTTTCTGGGGAGGTAAAGTTGTTGCAATTAGCATTAACAGGATGCAACTTCACCGGAAGTATAATGGACTTTCTTATCATTCTATTCAAGCCATTCATATTCAAAAGATATTTTATCACCATGCTTATTAAATTATTTGGATATGAGCAAGTCATTTTGCCTGTTATCCCAACAGATAGACCCCCTTCCTAGAGTCAAGAATTTTCTTGATGTCATGATTGACTTGATCAAGAGCTACATGGTAATTACGAATGATACATTTGATAACAGGATTAATATTTGGCAAGCACATAGTCTCATTCACCCTGTCACAATTTCCATAACACCACTACTCGTCCTGACCAATAATAAGATCATCTCCCTCTTCGGGTGCTGGGCTATGGAACCTAAATTCTTTGATTTTATTATTAAGATAAATTTAAATGCCATTAGCACTAATTGGTTTCTCTTTCATAGGTGAGGCATCAACAAAATTGACCCAATTCCAGACTCATGACGAAACATTTGACCATCTGGTTTACTCGTGCCATGGACTCTGGAGGTCTAGAAGGATTACTGCTGATAACCTTAAAGTGAATTTTTACCTTGTTATCTCTCTTAAGGACAGTATTGGGACAAGATCCATTCCTACTATTAGGTTGTCATTATTTATCAACTATGCATTTTGGTCTACTCGTTGTAAAATGGTTTTCAATCCTGGTGCAATTCATGAGGGAAAATTCTTTCTGAATAAACTTACAAAATTTAAAAATCGTGACATGCTTCTAGCTCCAAAAGTGTTATTCGAGAAAACATGGATTCTGATTGCATTGTAAGAATGATTTCTGGTAAAACACTTTGTTTCTTCTGTTAAGTTATTGCTGAAAGTGGTTTTGTTAATAATCAGAAGTTCAGATCCTTATTATTTTCAAAATGGATAATATTTAACTGAACACATCAGATTTAGCATAAATACCTAAGCCTTCATATTTGTAGTGATTTTGCCAATGGTGATTTGACCAAATTCTAGATTGACTAAGTGACTCTTGGTAGTGTGAGGCAATTTGTCTGGGTGAGTTGGGTGAGCTTAATTGGCCTACTTGTGTGTTAACAGTAGACCAGGATTTGGGTTTCCCTTTTATTTTACCCAGAATAATACTATCTCATATTTATTTATAATCATGTAATTCTTATTTATGTTTGTTATTCTAGCTTTCCTTTTAATTTACCATGTATACATATTTGTCACTGTAAACATTGTACTTGTTTAATAAATATTTTGAAAAAAATATCTAGTTGAATTTGTTTCAAGCTTACTTAAAATTCTTTCACAAATTTGCAAATTCCACCCGAATTCAAACACTATGTTGGAAGAAATATTCTATACACGTGTATATACAGAATATATAAATATTTAAAAATATATATTTTAAAATATACTAGAAGATGTAAATTTATTAAATATTTTAATTTATATTAGCATATTAAATCTATTTCTCTAATCTACCGCTAAGAGGCGTCGTGAATTACCTAAACTATTTTAAAATGGTTATAAATATGTTTTTTTTTCATATATCTTGAGGTGATAAAACAATTAACAAATACATTGTAATTTCTAATTTAATTAATCATTGTTATATTCAAATATAAAGCATTTATCATTTAAAATACCCTTTTTCTTTCAAAACACTCAAACAATATTGAAAATTATGAGAAAATAATAAAATTAGCAGTTTTTTTTTAAAGTGTATTATTAAAAGACGTGTGAATTATTATTCTTTATTAAATCAATACCCGCTCTCTTTAGAGAATATCTGGAAATATTGAGATGCTGGAGTAAAATCTGTTAAAAGACGAATAGTAAATTATCCAGACGATCAAGCGCTACCTAATTATATTTCAACAGAGTGTTGGAAAATGTAAATAAATATTAATCTCATCATCACGAACATTTACACTAAAACATAATCGTTATTCTAACTCAAAAATAAAAAGCCAAAGAATAAAAAATCAAATCTCTATTTTGCAATGATAATCAATCACACACACGCACACGCGCGCGCGCGCACACACACACACTGGTTTTTTATTTACATGCAGCAAATTTTATTTTTTTAAAAAAGCCTTTAGTACATTGTTTCCCAACCTTTTTTATGATGTGCTCCACCAAAGTCTTTCTAAAATTCTTATGCCCCCCCTGACATATACCTAATTTTTAATATTCAAAAATTGAAATGTTCATTAAAAAAAACTTGAATGATAGGTTTTAGGACGAAATAACTAGGAAATTATTGAGCAAACACAGTAAGTAAATTTTCAAAACATATAATGGAGAACTGAAATTCAAGTACAAAATAATTTTAATAAAAGATTTTTCTATATTATTTTAATTATTAGTAATTATTTATTATTTAAATTTAGTGAGATTATTGCGCTTGATGCTTGCTGCAATCAGGTTCCAATTTAGTTAACTTCAGTCTCAAATCTACCTGTTTTTTTTTTTTTTTTATATCCAGTCTATTTCTTTTTTTTTTTTTAGCAGCAAATCACTTATGGCACTAAATCCGCATTCAGCTAAATATGAAGATGGAAATGGCAGCAAGAGTTCTCTTGCACATTTGGTTGCATTTGGATATTTGATTTCGGTTTTCTCACAAAGCCATGCCATCGCTCCTTTTATATCAAATAAAGTTTTAAATGACTCATCATTTTGCATTTCTGTAAGTTCTTCTTGATAGTGCATATTTGAAATGTCAGACAAATCCACTAACATTGGCTGCATCATCCAAATTGGAAAATTAATTTGTTTCAAATCTGAAAATCTTTCATTTAAATCAGCCGATAAAATTTTCAGATGATGGACAATAACATGTATAGCTGTATCAGTCACTTCACATTTTTGGAGCCAATGAACCTTTTCAAAATTTTTGTTATAAATATATGTTAGACATAATTCAATAAAGGTAATAAAACCAAATATCTTCGCCTTTGCATCGACAAAAATTTTATTTGTTCCTTGAAGTTGCTTATTTAATATATTTAGTTTTTCAAAGATATCGGCTAAATAATTCACAAATGCGCTACCATCCATCGTTAATAGATTTTTCATTTCAGGTTGGTCGCTTAAAAAATCCCTAAGAGTATCAAATAGTTTTATAAATCTTTTCAAGCAGTTCCCTTTCCAGAGCCATCTTATTTCAGTCTGAAGTATAAGTTTCACATGATCTTCATTTTGTTCTTCACAAAATAACTTAGAGACGTTCACATTTGGCAATACATTATAGTTAGGAATCAGAATACATGCAAATTTTATATTATATGAACACATATTGTTGGATAAATCATAGATTAGTATATTCCAAGACAAATGATAATTGCATTAATTATCTTAATCATATTTGCAAGAAACTTGTTATTTACTTTTTAAAAGCAGCTATTATTCTGTTAAATATCAATTAGTCTTAATTATCAAATTATTGGGGCATGGTTTTTTTTTAAAGTGTAATGGATGTAAGTAAATCAACTCTTAGATTTATTATAAAGGATCATGGCTGGTTTTCTGACAACAATTCTATTATTAGTGATTTAATTATAAATAAGCACATAGGATTATCTATTTAAGTCATGAATAAATTGAATGTGGAACTTCATAACCACCATAAAGATTTAAAGAAAAAAGTTCAATTATTGACAATAAGGCTAAATTAAAATTGCAAAGGAGTATAGGCATTTGTTTAACTTTTTCATTTTAATTTTTTTTTTTTTTTTGATACAAGTAATAAATGAATCCCCAAAATTATATTATATTTCTAGATGGAATTCTCTTATACGATAACAATGATATTTCAAATAGGTGAAAATGTATTCACATCATATTTAGAATAATCATACAAGAATTGATATAACAATTTTTAATGGTACATTCATTCTATCTATTACTTGTCTAGTCTTAAAAATACTTGTTGTTCCAGTTTTAAAAAACAAAGTGAATAGACAAAATTGCAGTAATCATTGTGAAATATCATTATTACTCATTACAACAAAGATATTTTCGAAAGTATTACTGACTGGATGAATGGTTTCCATAGATTTAGTGTAGTTTAAAAGAATCAGGAAATATTATAGACATGATTTTTATTTCCAGATAAATTAACAAAAAATATCAGGCACAATGGAGTAATTTATACATTAAGTTTAATATTTAAATATATTTATATTTTCTATATTAAACTTAATGAAATTATAACTCAAACTCCGGTACATTTATCCAGTCTATCTTATACAACTGATACCTATTCAGCATATATTCTGCCTATCCCTCTTCTATAAAATTAAATGGACATATTAAGGTCATATGTGTGAGAGGTCAAAATGACTTTAGATCAACATATTGGCATCAACAAAGGCATTCCATCCTTGGATTTTCAATAAAATGGATGGCTGAAGAGTTGGAGAGTAGAGAAGATTGAAGCTTGTCCATTAAAGTTTAAAGATTTGCTATCTTAACATAAACTGAGCTCTGATTATATATATATGGAAGAATGGGAGATGGTGATCTGGAACAACTGATAAGTGCTGGTAAGTACAAGATACATAGAATGGAGAACATTTATCTTTTCCATATGTATGTGGTAATATGTATAAGTTGTATAAGGTAGATTAGATAGATGTAGAGAGCTTGAAAGTTTGAGTTCAAGCCCCTTATAATCACATTAAGTTTACTGATTTTACTTAAAGCATTCATGTTAATTAATTGAGTTCAGTGGCACTGTTTAACATTAGATGATTGCCCACCAATGTTTATTTGTTTTACATAACTTCTTTATCATGGAAGTAAAAAAAATCAGAGCCATTTCAAATAAAAGCAAGTACTAAAAAAAAGTATATATTCTAACTTTTATTTCCAATTTTCATGACAGTGGTCCTTGAAACTGTTAAACTTCATAAATCAGTGATCAAAATATGATATAAATTTGATTATGGACTTTTTGCTTAAAATGAATTAAAAGTAAAGCAAGAACTTCAGTTTTTAATAATAAAATCTAGGTCAACTCAGTTTTTTGACACATGAATTTATAGTATGAACATGATTGTTAAATATTCCCTAACTATACTAGTAATAATAAATAAAATAGAAAATCATATAACATACAAAACTAGCCCAAAAACAAAATTTTACTAAAATAACCCACCACCTTTAACATAAAAAACTGTCAAAATAACCACTGTTGATAAATCTTCTTGAATCTGAGATCATCATTCTCATGAAGACATCCTTTGATATTAAAGATGGTTGGTTTTTGAAATGAATTATGAGAATGCTATTTTGTTTTATATATATATATATATGTGTGTGTGTGTGTGTTGTTTACATTTTGTTGAATTTCATTTGAAAAGATCTATATGTTAATAGATAAAACCATGGTCACAAGAGAATTTTAGTAAAGTTTATTTTTTGATTATGCCAGTGGGTTGTATTATGTTTTTGAATTCAAAAGACGATTTACAGAATGATCTTAATGTTTTGGATGTAACATATTAAAACTTTTATTTATAAATTAATTGTTCAACAAAAAATTCAAGTTCTTTATCAGAAGGTGATTGGAAAAAAATCATCAGCAACTTTTAGCTTGGATGGTTATCAGCTTGAGAATATAAGCCAATTTAAATACCTTAGTAGTTTTATAAGTAGAAAAGTGGCTTTGGATTCTGAAGTACAATTCAACCTTTGCAGTATTTTCTGTTGTTTTATAAGTTCTAAGATGGGATATTTCATCTAAGTGAAGTAACTACTGCACTAAATTGGTTATAAATAAAGCTAGGACTTGGACACCATATTGACATAATCTAATCTCAGAACAATAGCAAATTTTCCTAAAAAGAAGTTATAATGTGATGTTAATAATCTAATGTTATTAAAAAATTTCATTTAGATATACAAAAAATTCAAAAAATATAATCTTAAGATTATAAAATCAATCAATCAGTATATTTTTCAGATTTTTAAAGATAATACTGTAATCCACTAATGTAAAATGACATCTTCATTGTATTTAACATATGAAGCAAATTAATAATACAAGACTGTTTAAAAAAAGAATTTTATGGTCAACTTGAGCAGAGTTTTATGAAAGAAGATTCCCTTTAGGTTATAGAGTTTATCACAAAAGTATATTTGATTGGTGAAATATATGATAACATAGTTTATATTATTTTAAATGTATAATACATATTACATATATATACATGTTGTGGCTATAATAATATATATATATATATACATGTTGTGGCTTAGTAATATAGAGGTGATTAATAGTCCATATTTATATATATATATAAATTATTTACTTGTTATTAAAAAAAAACAGTTTCAAATGGAATTATATATCAGAAACACACTCCCAAAACATACCTATACTGTCAAAATAAGAGTCATAGATCACATGACCCAATTCTCTTAAGCTTGTAAGATATAAACACTGAGCATTGCCAATTGCTTGTGATAAATGCTTAGCCAGAGAAAGCATTTAAAATATCTCTGTCAGGAACCCCCTCTACCCTCTGACCATGGTTTCATGCTTTGGCACTCCTCAGAGAGGCGCTAGGATAGCTTCAGACACTAGATCTAAAAATACCAACCCAAAGCCAGCACTTATCTAAAAGTTATCTATTAAGTGGAAAATCTGAAATTTTCAGACACCTATATATCATCAAACCCAGCTATCCAACTCAAATACTGTGTGTTTAATATTCTCAGTATATATCCTTTGGTTATTAACTTATTATTGTAAAGGAGAGAGAAGAGTAATATGCTCCATGTAGCATGATATACATCAGGACGAGCAAGAACCTTCTCTCTGTTTTGATTTACATATCTGATTGTAAAACAGGGGTTGCAATTTCTTGGATGTAGGTATAAAACAAAAATGACATCAAGAGCCAAAGAGTAAACATGATGAAAATTATTACTTTAACAGAAGAGACCATGTTTCATACTATCTATGATGTTAGTGATTAATAAAATATGTGATTTAGTGATTGATTCATTAATATTTTTATATACAAGAAGGCCTGGACATTGAAATAAAAGGTGATGATTTGTTTCTTCTGATTTATGACATAGTGAGCAGATAGGGTCAATGATAGTATATGCCATTCTTTGTGACAAATAATAATTAGTGAGTAAAGAATCTATATTGATATTAATAAGAAAATCTAAGTATTTTGGTTCTAGATGCCAGAATTTGAATTTTGAAATGATTTAGTATTGTTGAGATTAAGCAGAGACTGTGGTTGAGATTGATTGGTACTATGAGTCATGTTATAGGACTCCCAGTAAATTATTTTCCTTAAAATGGAATGTTGATTTAGATCAAGATGAGCAGCAACACATTTGATAAGAGACTGAAAAAAACAACCGCCACTGGATGGTGATTTAGGGGTAATATGGACAAATATATGACTAAGATTAGAATACAATAGATAAGTCAAGGCATTGAAGTCTTTTGGAAATAAAAATCTATTTCAAAAAATTAAAAGACATCATAAAAAAATATCAAAGAAAAAGAATAATGGACTTGCATGTTCTATATTATGGACGTATTTGTGTTTCACAAATTGGTTTTATATATATTTCATCACCAAACTCTAGTATTATTGCCTTTATATATTTTTTGTCTTTTTAATGTATGATTGGTTATATTCATTTGCATTGACTGCTACTGCTGACGATCATTAGTATAAGGATGAAAAGTTTAGGGAAAATTATGAGCTGGAGATAAACTTTTGTACGAAATCGACTGTTTAAAAGTATGAATGGTTTTAAATAAATTACAAAATGGTCGTTATGAAAGAAAAAAAAATTTGCATAAATTTTGCATAAATCACCGCTAAACTTCAATTAAAGTAGGCTATGAATATGGAGACTTAAGTTCTCTGAAAGCGCTTAGCCATATAACTCTTTAATAATATTTTAGACAAGCTTCACTTTTTTGCGTAAAGCGCAATTTAAATTACTTACTACTCAAAGGTGAAGTAGAAAACTAGTACTTTATTTCATAAAGACATTTTAAACTTGGAAACAAATAGAAATTAGAAACAGATTTTAATTGGCTTATATCTTATATTAAAAAAGATCCCGATTAGTTTAATTATTGCAGACATTTCATTTGAAAGAGAGAGAGAAAAAAAAATATTGGAAAATAGAAATTCGTTTTTGATATAAACGGAAACACTTTTCGAATTCAGCCCTCGATAAATCTGCATAGAACGGATTTTTAATTAAAAAAAAAACATCAACTTTTATTAGAGAAATTATCGAAGCAAATATTAAATTGAACACTTTTGGGAAAGAAAAAAAAGAGAATGTCCAAAATGGAATTGGAAAAAAAAGAAATGAATAGCGAAATTAAAGAGAGAAATTTATGGGAAGATTTATGGATTGTGAGAAAAGCGTCACAATTGAGATTCGGAAAGTATCCAAGACTGTTATAGAACCCTAAGTAGAAAAAACGACAGCACAAAACAAATATTGGAAAATTATCAAACTACATTTTTCACACGACCCACCACTCTCAGTGCCATCTCATATTGCTGATCCACCTGATCACATACATGTTGAAAAGATAAATAATCACCAATATACGTATTTCATGCTAAACCAGCAATCATCAGTTGGTCCAGATTACTATCCTCATATATATATAATCAGTGCTCAGCTTTATATTAAGATAGTCAATCCTCATACTTTAATGGACAGGCTTCAAACTATTCCAACTCACAACTCTTCAGCCTTCCATTTCACTGAAAATCTGATGATGGAACATTCAAAGCCCTTATTAGTGCCAAGGTTGTCATCCTACCCATGTTGACATATTTAGTCATTCTGACCCCTCATGTACAGGAGAATAATCCATTTATACATATATATGCGAGGGATAGGCAGACCTATTATACACTATTTATATAAATTAATATATTGCACATGCTTAAACCTGCATTTGTATATGTAATATATGCAGGATTTGAACTCAGATTTTTACACGACCCACCACTCTCAGTGCCATCTCATATTGTTGACTCACCTGATCACATACATGTTGAAAAGATAAATAATCACCAATATACGTATTTCATGCGAAACCAGCAATCATCAGTTGGTCCAGATTACTATCCCCACACATATATATAATCAGTGCTCAGCTTTATATTAAGATAGATTATTCTCCTGTACATGAGGAGTCAGAATGACTAATATGTCAACATAGGTAGGATGACAACCATGGCACTAATAAGGGCTTTGAACATTCCATCATCAGATTTTCAGTGAAATGGAAGGCTGAGGAGTTGTGAGTTGGAATAGTTTGACACCTGTCCAGTAAAGTATGAGGATTGGCTATCTTAATATAAAGCTGAGCACTTTATATATATATATGAGGATAGTAATCTGGACCAACTGATGATTGCTGGTTTAGTATGAAATATGTATATTGGTGATTATTTATCTTTTCAACATGTATGTGATCAGGTGGGTCAGCAATATGAGATGGCACTGAGAGTGGTGGGTCGTGTGAAAATCTGAGTTCGAATCCTGCATATATTACATATACAAATGCAGGTTTAAGCATGTGCAATATATTAATTTATATAAATAGTGTATAATAGATCTGCCCATCCCTTGCATATGTATGTATAAATGGATTATTCTCCTGTACATGAGGGGTCAGAATGACTAAATATGTCAACATGGGTAGGATGATAACCTTGGCACTAATAAGGGCTTTGAATGTTCCATCATCAGATTTTCAGTGAAATGGAAGGCTGAAGAGTTGTGAGTTGGAATAGTTTGAAGCCTGTCCATTAAAGTATGAGGATTGGCAATCTTAATATAAAGCTGAGCACTGATTATATATATGTGTGAGGATATTAATCTGGACCAACTGATGATTGCTGGTTTAGCATGAAATACGTATATTGGTGATTTATCTTTTCAACATGTATGTGATCAGGTGGGTCAGCAATATGAGATGTCACTGAGAGTAGTGAGTCGTGTGAAAGTCTGAGTTCGAATCCTGCATATATTACATATACAAATGCAGGTTTAAGCCTGTGCAATATATCAAACTACACTTTTGTAATTTTGTATTTGTTATTAGGAATTAGAAATTTAAATTTCATAATATTTGTATCTATCACATTAGACTTTGATTTTTCTTTACGTTTACATGCAATAGTAAATAATATTTTGAGGCGAAATGAAGGTATCCTGCTGAAATTTGATACAAATAAGTGAACAAAGGAATAGGCTTTTAATATTTTTTAAGTATTAGTAATAGATAAGATCACTTTCTCTCAGCGTTACATCAATTAGTAGAATATTGCAGCAGAGATATATTGAAATAAAAAGTGTGGAGACTATTGTGGTGAAATTTTTTATAAAAAATAATTGTAATTAATAGTAACCATGATAACTCTTTAGATAATACTTTGCAAAATGATACATAGGTTAGGAACTCAGGATATGTCTGTTAGCATATTCATTTTTCATGCACTCATTTGGGTGCAAATATGAGCCAAGTAAACTTTTAAAATATTCTCAGGTTCACTCAGGCTTTTTTTAGGTATCTAGAACATAGCCAATCAAAGTAGTCACTCTGCACTAATTGATCAATCAGTTATCAGCTCTTTTTAGCTGTTATATAAATTCTTCATAATCCGGTAATATATTATTAATTGTTTTTTTTTTATGAAAGCTGTTCAAAAAGCCTTTATCATTTAGTTGCCTATTTAAAGACAGTTTTCCCTATCTAACTATTATGATTCATAAAGAAAGAATTGCAGATTTATCTACTGTAGATTCAGTATACCTTATTAATACTATTACTATAAAAATTTAGCCATCTAATCACACTATTGTTTAGATCCAATTAATTACAAATGACGGCTGTTTATAAACTTATAGCATTGTGTAATAAATGTGGTTTTAATTTCTCCTTATTTGTAAAAATGAAAATACTTAATTGTAAATTATTAGAGAAAAAATATAGTTAGTAATAAATTTGGCTGAACGTTTTCGAGGAACCGTGCCTCATACTCATAGCCTTCGTGCAAATTCAGCATAATATTCAGAACTCCACCCAACACTAATAGGTTGATCAATAACTCCAAAGATTACATTGATCCAGCGCTCACCCCACATGTGGTGTACTCCATTTCCTGCCCCCAGGCTGGATGCCACACCACATATTATGGGGAAACAAAAGCCACAATTAACACCAGGTTGGCTCAACATCGGTACACCTTCAATAGAGCCCAAACGAACAGCAGTACATCTTCTGCATTTTTTGAACATACTAAACAATCAGGGCACAATTTCATACCCGCTAACCCCGTTATTTTATGCTCAGAACCAAACGACTACAGGAGAAAGATAAAAGAGGCATTCTACATTAACAGAGACATCCATGCAATCAACAGAAGAGACACGTGCTTCGACATTTCGAAAAAATGGGCTACTTAACAGTAACTCATTTGAATATTCTCATTTACATATATCAAGTACATTTTCACGAAGGCTATGAGTATGAGGCACGGTTCCTCGAAAACGTTCAGCCAAATTTATTACTAACTATATTTTTTCTCTAATAATTTACAATTAAGTATTTTCATTTATAGCATTGTGTTAATGAAGATTAGATTTTCCACATCAGACAAATTTTAATAGGAAGTAAATCGATGCTATCACACTCAGTTCCTTTGATGTTGGTGATTTGTTTGAAGAATAAAATATTTACACATTTAGAATCATAAAAGATGGTATTTTCAGTTATGATAAGGGAGTGATCAATGGATCAATTACAAAAAACAAAATTCTTAGTTTTATTTGGGAATTTTTTAACTAATTAAAAAAATTGCAACTCTGCTTAGGACATGAAATTCAAATATATTTCCAATATCAAATAGATTGTTTCAAGGAATAGTGGACCTACTAATTATGCTAAGAAATATTTTAGTTTTATTTTAATTTTTTTTCCATATGACAAAGCATCGGCTGGGAAGCGAGCCCATGACAACCATCTGCAAGCAACTGCTTGCTTGCAAGGCAGCTGTGCTGACTTCTCGGCTACCAACGCTTGACAATTTTTGAAAGTAAAAATGCTGCAAATACTAAATGTTTTTTAAACCTACTTTCAGGATCTTTTTCTTATCAGTTTCAAAGCTTATCTAAAATGATAACATCTTTATTTCTAAACTCCACTGGTTTATCAATTATATCAATTTCATTCCAAATATTTATGACCTTCTGCTCTCATTATGTTCCCTTTTTTCATATATTCCCATTCAAGTTATCATAGATGTGAAAGAAATCTGTGGTGGAATATCTTCAAGTATCATATATAAATCTACTGTAGAATTAGAACAATGATAGATACTGTAGTGTCTCCATTTATATTACAGATAGTAGATAAACTAAAAAGTATCTGCAAACAGTATAATATCATATCAGCTTTTTAAAGCCATAGTACATTATGAGGAATACTACTTTCTACCAAGTCTAGCCTTGAGATGCCAAAAAAAACCCCAAAACTAGGTATGAAATACTGTGCAAATGTGAAAGGACGTAGATTGGTAAAAACAGAAATGTCATTTAAAAATAACTAAAAAACAAAATAATGGTTAAAAAGGAAAAAGAATCTATGACAAAGATAGCAGACCATGTATATGCCAATAAACATATGTTCAATTGGGAAAAGACAAGAATATTGGCTAGAAAAAAAAGTAAAAAAGAAAATTTAAAGAAACCGTTCAAATGATAGTGACAAATGATCCATAGTATCTGCTCATTAATCTTATCTTGAGAAAATGGACAAATCTATGAAAGTCGTAGATACGTATATAAAATGTCTACTGCCTATTTCCTTTAACAGAATATCCTAATTGGATAGAGTATCATTTTAAATTCAATCATTTACAGGATTACCAATTTAATTCCCATTCTATTATTACTGGTCAGAATCAGTAACATTTAAAAAACATTATGCTGTACACTAATCTGTGAAGATATATAAAATATTTAAATAATATTTAAATTTTTCTAAAATATTTAATAATTAGAATTAAATGAGTGAAATAGTTTACTACATAATTGGAATTAAAAGAACATCATCACACAATAGTGATGCTTTTATTCTCAAAGAATCTACAGACATAAAAAAAACAACTGCTCACCCATTAATAAATTCTAATTCCTGACCTGGGATATTTTAAATAGTACAATTCTACTCTTTTAAATCATGAATTGATTTTTTTTGCTATGCTTCAAACATTGTTGAAAATAGCATCATCTTTATTCTCTCTTTAACCTTCTATTATGAGATGTAGAATAACTGTTTTTAAGTTGGCCATTGTAGAATGAAGAATAATGAAAGAGAATACAATAAAAACAGACTCCACATGCCAATTTTTTTTGCTATACATGCTAGCTACCCATTTACTGACCACTATTATATGGTTTTTCAACTGCAAGAAAAATATCAAACCTGTAATTCATAAAAACTTCCAAGTCATGCATAGTCTAAATGTAAATTTGAAGTTTTATGTATAGCTAACAGATTCTTTACCACTTATTAATGACTAGCAACAGCAGGATTCTCTTCTTTTGCAAAATATTGTTCTGCATTGATAACTAGTAAATAAATTAGTTTTGAAAAAAAAAACTTACATAAATAATACAAATTTTTTTTGTATTTTATATGTGATTTTTACTATTTTGAATGGTTTTGACATTTTGGTTTTGGTAATCAACTTCAGTCAAAACTGAATAAACAATGTAATTTTAGTATTATAATATCCAAAGAAGAAATTTAAATAATATCAGTAATTGATATGTATATATAGGGTCATGTGTAGAATAAAGTTCAAGAAATAGATACTAGTTTAATACAAAAAGCAAGTTTATTTGAGCAAAAAAATCATCCTAGAGTTTCACAGTTTTAGAACTGTATCATAGACTCTGGTGAATTTTAGATTTTCCTACATAAATGTAATAAAATATTATGATAAATTATAATGTTTTGCAGTGGAATATTATGTATTAATCTTTGAAGATATATTTAATAGAAGTCTAAATTTCTTCCTAAGTGCACTTCTAATGTTATCACAAAACATAATAATGATTATTAAAATGTGTGTACAGACTTTGTATATAATTAAAATTCACACTTTAGTATGTAATAATTTCAATACTGTTAGATCATTGATTTCTTGCATTTTTTTGAATATGCAAAAGAACCATGCCCTTTGACATTTTTCTTTTGGTCACTTCTTTCTTTACAAATTATATTGACTATTTTATTTCTAAGGAGAATCTTCACCCTCATATCATGCTTCAGAACTATGCAAGGATATACAGAACTTATTTTAGCTCTGTTATAGAAACATTTATGTTGATTGATTTTTGAGTCTAAATTTTTCCTCTCTTATCCCATTGTACTTGAGAAAACAGTCATTTTCAATATATTTGATTAAAAAATGTAACTTTTAAATAATCCAGTATTAGTAGGCTTCATAACACTATCCAGTAAATGGTTCAAGTTTAAAGGGTTTTGCAATTTATTTCTGAAGCCATTGTAACCTTTTTGATTGATTCATTAATATTAGCTGTGTAAAGCAATGATATATATATTTGTTAAGTATGCAAACATGATTTTGTTCGAAAGCAGGTTTTCAGCTATTAATCATAGCCAGTGAAAAAACACTGAATTACACATATACATCTAGATATCAACGATAATCTTTTATATTATAAAAACTGAGAAAGAAGGTTTCACACACTGTAAGATTTGAAACCACAAACAACAAGGTTAAATTCTAGGTTAGCAACTATAAATTTTAATGACTAATTGATACTATAAAATAGTAACTATTGATTATATTTATTGCCAAAATAACTTTGGGATAGAATACTAAAGTAGATTGCTTCTCTAGATGTGTAAATAAGCATCCAATTATTTTTAGTCAGTTAGTAAAACAAGAATAAGAAATCACTAAATCTTTACTATCTGGAAGTTAATAATCCTTGTGAACCAGGTAAGTAATGATTTATTTTTTATGCTCATTTTTAGAGGAATTTTTGATAAGTTTTTGTTTTTCAGTCAGAAATTTAATTTTTTTTAATTATTCCCTTGCTTTAACATATATGATTATGATATTATATGATTTGTTCATTTTTGGTTGTAATAATATTAGATATTATTACCATTAGACAGAATTAAGTGACTAACTTTGAGGTGTGAGGCAAGCCTCAAAAAATTTCTATTTTAAAATTAGTGTAAAGCAATGGTTTTCAACCTGTGGGTCATGACTCCTTTGAGAATCGAACAACCCTTTCACAGGGGTCCCCTAACCATTGGAAAACATATTTTCAATTCATAACAATAGCAAATATATAGGTTGGGGGTCACCACAACATAAGGAACTGGATTAAAGAGTTGCATCATTAGGAAGGTTGAGAGCCACTGATGTAAAGGTTTAATTAAAATAGTCTACTGAATAAAGAAATAAATATAATAATAAAAAATGTATTAAATAAAAATAATTATTATATATATTTAATATGTTTTATTTTAGTGTGTATTTCAATTCAGTGCCTGAGATTGATGCCTCAACACTTCTTCCTAAAACCAGCCTGCCACCAGATTACCAGTTGAAACTATCAAAGTAATAAATATAAAAATACAATTACTATTATGAACGTTTGCAATGTAAGATAACATTTATTGTATATCAACAAAACATCGCATGATATTTTTTTCTGACAATAAACATAAATGTTTCTTAAGAAATCTTTCCATTATTTCAGAGACAAAAATCAATAAACACTAGATAAAAATGCTATATTCCCCAATATCTACAGATTAGTTTCTGGCTTTAAGCCTTCCTTAGTGAGAATTTGAATTTAAGTAAAACTAATACACATATCTAAAAGATACTTAACACTTTTATACTTTCAACCAGCATTTTTTAAAAAAAAAAGCTAAGTGTATGTTAACTTAAACAGAAAAAGTCATGTAAAATTTTATTACTATAAACCATTTTAACCAAAAGGTGAAAGGAATCTACAACCCTTGATCTGGATTTAAAACTTTTGGATTTCAGATTATTAATTTTATTTCCAGCTTTAAATTCAAAATTCTCAGTGATGCCATAGACTTATTTAAAGATGATGTGAAAATAAACAGCAGAATCATTCAATGACTATTGTTTATAGAAGCTTATTAAAAATGGTTCTGCTGCAGAGTAAAAAGAACTGCTCCTGAAAATAAATGATTACTGCATATAATAATAATTTTTTGATTGAATGAAAAGATTTTAAACTTTAAACTTGATAGTTATGTTATTATTTCAGCTAAAGCAAACATTGCCACTTGTATTAAAAATTAATTTTTCATCAGTTTGAGAAGATTGAGAAAGAATAATTCTTTCCATAGGCTCTAGCAACTACTAGAATTATGGCTTCAACAAAAGTATATTCAGAAACTTTAAAGTGCCATTTGCATTTCTTATTACACCTAATGCCATTAGCAGTTTAGAAAAGTGGTAATCTAATAAAAATAAAGAGCTAAAAGTTTCTCAATTGATTCTCAATAGGTGAAAGTTTAATAAAAACACACTTTATCCTTTTGGTACTCAGTGATCACGTGATACCATGAGAAACTGACCGCTTCTTTTTGCTATGAGCAATTTAGCTGTAGATAGATTCAAGAATTGAAATTCTGGATGATTTCCAGATGAATTTGTTCAATATGTGAACTTGTCACGTGAACGATGAATTTCTCTAAATAATTTTTTATTATGTATAAATTTCATAATCAACATTTTTATTGTAGCATATCAATTTTTTTTTAAATAGCAAAAATGACGCACTAATTCATCTTACCAAGAGGGTTAAAAATAAACGGACGCACTTTTATTAAAAATAAAATATGCGATTCTCTTTATTTTTTTAGTTGAATACTTTTTTTTCCTATGGAATAAAAACAAAAAACGAATATAAAATAAATGGTAGTAAAAAAAAAAAATGTTGAATTTCAATAATACTAAATTACAATAAAGTTGAACTCAAAATAGAAACAGTATTTTATTTGATTTTGTTAAACTTTATTGGAAAATTGCTGAAGTTTTTACCATGTTTATTTCACCTTTTTAATAAGAAAATATTTTAGGAATGTGGAAACGAAAGAGAGAAAATTACTATCTAAAATTTTTATTGTAACAGTAAAGTGGGTGAGAAATTTCTCTCGTAAATTATATTAGATTTTATTCTATCAACTTAACAATAGTAAAGATTTTGCAAGTTTAACATTCTAGACAACGGTAAAAAGAAAACGAAAGACAGTATGTGTGAAAGTAGTAAGAGAGATTATTATTAAATTGAAAGGAAAGAAAAAGTAATATATAATTTGAGCTAAAAATTTCATAAGAAAGAGCAAATATTTATGTACATATGATTAACTTGATGTTAGAAGAAAACATGCCTATGCGATTGAAAGTGGAAGGTTTTATTAGGTGTGTTTTATTAGTTTTTATATATGGATCTAAGACTTGGACATTCGACAGAAGGACAGTAGAGAGACTTTAGAGTATATAAAGTGTGAAGAGATGTTATATGCTGGAAGTAGATATGTGATGGAAGAAACAAGATGGGTTATTAAATGGGTAAGAGAACAAACAGATCATTAACATCATTGAAAGAATTAAAAAATTGAAATGGAGTTAGATTGGATTATTGACTAGAAGAACAGTTGAAATCTTTAAGTGAATTCCAAAAATCTATAAAAAGCTTAAAAAGAGACCATGTATGAGATAGATGGATAGGAAAATTTGCTAGAATAATAATAAAAAGAGAAGCTATGAATCAAAGAAATTAAACTAAATTTTGAAAGACATTTATTCTGCAATGAATTAACAGTGGTAAAAAATAATGATGACATCATATGATTTCACCTTTCTGTGTCAAACCTGAGATAATAGGTATTATATACTAAAATCGTTTATAATTTTAATCTTTCCTTTTCTTTCAGACTTTTATAAAAAGAATCTGTAACTTTATTTTATTGTTGTAATCTTTCTTCAATTAAAAAAATTAATTGGTTTACTGATTGAGACTTCATATGAAGTAAGTATCAGAATCAGGTGCAATCCATTGACCTTGGGCATCAGAGTCTGCTGTTCTACCATTGGACCAAATAATGCAGGACAAAAGGAATCAAATGGTTTATTGCTCAAGAGTTCAAATAAAGTCGAAGCAATGACAAAATTAAATTATAATCCATTGACTTTGAGCTCTAATGTCTGCTATCTTACTATTGCACCAAATCATGTATTATGAACTGTTAACTTCTAATTGTTTTATATATTTTTTAATGTCTTATTACTAATATTTATATTAGGTAAGTAGCAATATTATATCAATGACAATTGATAAGAGTCATATTATCAATCAAATATTTCAAATTGTACAGAAGAAAGTAGTCGTCAACTGATCTTATATCCTATACTGAATATTTTATAAATAAGCAGAGTGCTATTAATATGATCATCAAAAATCGATATCAACTTGATATTAATAATAATAACAACAACAATAATTCAATTCAATTCAATTTATTCCATTATGTAATCACAAAGTTATAACCATTTAAAAGCTCCAAACAATAAAAATCTTGTGTGAGAAGCTTATATGTAAAAAACAACAAATTAAACAAAAAACAAACAATATCACAAATAATAAAATACTTAAATAAAATAATCATGTGGAAGAAAACCTAAGTTCAGACATTCACTATTGGTATTAAGTTTACCTGCACACACCCATCAATACGGATTTTAAAAGCATAGGTACATCTTTGGGCCACATTGAACAAAGAAAGTCATCCTGAGCAATGCATTAAATAAACAATCATTACTAAAAGCTAATAAATGAAAAAAAGGATGTGAGTACAAATTTCATGATATCCACAACCAAAGATAAGCAACAAAGGCCTCACACAATAATGTCAATTATGCAATAGCCTATTCAGGAGAATTTTGGGTGAGTACAAGTAAATTTAATACCAATAGCTCATGATTGAAGTTTGGTTTTGTTTCATATGATTACATATATAGATTTCAAAATAAATAAACAAAAGTAAATATTAATAAAAATACATATATAAACAAAAAAATACAACATTATCATAAGTAACAAAAATAATAAAATGCAGCTAAAATAAATGGACTAAAAATAAGTATAAATAGGAATTTAAATATATATCAAAATTAAAATAGAAAATCATATAACACTCAAATACTACCCCCCCCCCCAAAAAAAAAAAAAAACAACAACAACCCCAAAACAAAATTTATTTGGCTAGTGTTGTAATGTTATATGATTTTCTATTTTATTTATAATTACTAATATAGTGGTAGGCAGTATTTTAAAAGATAAATGAGAAGTATTATTCAAATCTGTTAAACACTCATATATAAACTTATTAAATAGTTGAAAAATCAGAATAGACATTTTATCTTCTACTAGATTTCTTAAAAAATTTGGTGAAGCTAATTGAAATCTATTAGAAAGATGAGTATAGAGAGTAGAAACTTTAGATCTGAAAATGTTTTCTACAAGAAATGAGGTATTCTTATATTGATATAAGTGAACAACATCAAATATACCTTTTTCTATGAATATATCTCAGAAGAGAACTGAGATCTGCCAAAGATAATTAACCTACATAAACATATTGTAGGATAAGATATTCTGATAAAGGCAATATAAATAAACACAAGAGTTGATATAAAAAGAAATTTAACTAAATGAAATAAGATATAACATATATAAAAATAAACAAAAATATATAATATGATTTGACCAGGAGAATCTGGAGTAAATATAAATTCCCAAATAACAATTATTTATAAAAAGGATGTTCTCCCAAATACACACATTATTAAAATGAAAAATATATTTACAACAGATTTTATGCCTATAAGGAAAAAAAAGAATAGCTTTTGTTTTACTCAGATTTGCCAATAAAGAATTATACACAAGTCATTTACTAATTAAACCTAAATCTTCATTTGCTATTTTTTAAGATGGCTATAAAAAGCAGCACTACAAGATAAGATGATATCAGCAATGAAATAAAAATCTTCAATTCTAGTTTCAATAAAAAATATATTATTGTATATAAGCTAAAAACAATAGAGGACTAAGAATTAAACCTAGTGGGATTCCATGATTAATTATGACCACATTATTAATAATACCATAAATGTTAGTTAACTGTTTACTATCTTTTAAATAATTATTTAGCCAAAAGTCAAAAAGAAACATTAAAACCATACAAGTAAATACATGTAATTAAAATATTATGATTAACAGAATCAAATGCTTTAAATAAATCTAAATAAATTGCCAAGATTTTGAGTTCATAATTTAGTAAAGATGTTTGATAATATACATGATTTTATAAAATATCCAAGATACTTTTACTAGAAATAAAATTATATTATTGTCAGATAAAACTTTATTTTTGAGATAAAATGACAATATTTTGTCTTTACCAACCATTTTCAACAATTTAGAAATAGCAGAAAAAATAGCAATAGGCTTATTAATAATATTAATAATTTAATCTATGTATAATATAAATATAAAGATGAAAAGTAAAATAATCATTAATTAATTCAATTGCAAGTCAGCCTGTATATGGTATAGTGAAGGAGAATTATTAGTCAGACATGCCAATTTTTCAACATTGTTTAATCCTTTAGATAAAGAAAAAAAACTAGATTCCCATTTATTGACTGATCTTGGATGATTAGTCAGACTGGATACATGCTAGTGATTGAGGAAAAAAATTCTAAGATTTTTTAGATTTTAAATCTCAGATATAGTATGTAAATGTATTATCATTAAATCATAAACCATTAACGTATATAGAAATGTGAAGTTGCTCTGCATGGTTTGATTAGAGTGGCAGATTATGGAGTTCAAGATCAGTTGATCAGTGCCCAAATGTCAGTTCCGGTGCTCAAACTTTTGAACTTCCAAGCAGTTACTATTTGAATATTTTTTATTAATATAAAGCTAAAAACAGATAAAGAACTCTTATCGAAACAAACATAACATTTTAAACCACTAAACATCACATGATCACCATTTCATGCTAGCACATAACTGTTAGTAAACAGGCAAAAGCTCTCCATAAAGTAGTACCACCTTGTGCTAACCAGAGTAATCAAGGAATGCCAGAAGGCTTGTGCATAAAATCCCTATCTAGTGCCTACTCATTCAAATATCCCCAGACTAGTTTCTGACTTGTGGCCTTCAACAATGAGGAGCCTTGGATCTGAGAGCATTGCACCTACATGGATAAGTAGGCACTAGATAGGGATTTTATACACAAGCCTTCTGGCATCCATTTATTACTCTGGTTAGCACAAGGTGGCACTACTATATGGTGAGTTTTTGCCTGTTTTATAAACATAACATTTGTTTGAAAAAAAAAATAGTTTGTTGCTTGAGTATTCGTATGAAGTTTGCACAATGAAAATGATAGATCCGTGATCTATAAATCCTCAGTTCTATAATTCACCAGTCTATGACTGTAGTAAACCCACAAAATATTTGATTTAAATAACAGATGTGTAGATAACTTTACTTATTTGTGTAGCTTGTCAAGAATAAAATTAATATCTGAATTGAAAAATGTAAGTATATGTGATTATTTTGTAGTGGAATAATTCTACAGTTTTCCAAATTTTTTAACTCCCAAAAGCCGACATAAGCAATAAGTAAAACTCAACTAAATTTTAGTAAGTTGCCTTTTTTGCTGGAAAACATGCAAATACAAAAACTTTCACCAGAAGGATATGGCTTAGGTAAACCTGCCCATGAAAGACTGTTTACATTACACCTTAGTCTTCATACATAGTGATACTGAAATGAATAGAAAAATAATACACTGAAAAAGCTGTAGCTATTTAAAGCAATATTTAAAACAGTGACAGTAGAAATAAACTGGTTTTAAAACTAAATTTAAGAATTCCAATAGTTTTAATTTTCCTATCATATATTATAATAAGATTAAAAAAAAAATCGAGAAATATTGAGAAAAAAATAAAGATTTAAAAACAACTAACTACCTGTACAGAATTTTGATTACATTTTCAATAACTCAATTAAAAATCCAGAAATTTTAATAAATCAAATATGTTATAAAAAAGGAAAATTTGCAGGCTAATGGTATTGGATTTCATAGCATCTTGGTTAAATATTTACTTGCCATGTTCATGATCAGTAATTTGAGTCTGAAATAGGCGATCTTACAAATTTTTTTAAAGTTTCAAATCTAGGCTTGGAATTTTTATTTTGGTAAATAGCCAACAGCCATTCTAACTATCATTCAATAGTAGTCAGTTAATGGGTATCTAACTGGTTTTAGATAGATCGTAAAAGTCTAAGATTAATATAACTTAATCTAAAGAATGATGTTGTGCTGAATATAAAAATATTGTTTTATTATTACACATCTTTCACTACAGGACATTCATATGGGCACTAGGTATAGGGCATTTCTCCTATCAATAGTAAAGAATTCATCTTTAATTTTGGAACAATATGTACAAAGTATCAAGCTTAAATGGTTATAGGTTTTCTCCAATGATCAAGGGACTATTAATGTATTTTTGATAGTTATCATATATATCTAACTTTAAACTTTTCTTCCACTAATACTTGTAAATGTAAAAAGCTATTGATATGCATACATATTATTTCCAATGATATAAAGCACCCTAATACAACATCAAAATACAAACAGATGTAAAAATTTATTCAATAATAAGTTTATCATTGCTAAATGTAGAAAGTGTTAATTAACACAACAATTTTAAAAACAGTTATTGTTTATATTAGAAATGTTCAATACATTTAGAACTAAAACAAGAACAAAGCACTTTGATCTATATTTTTTCATCTTTTTATAATTATCATAATAGATTGTACAATGTTATGATAACATATCCAGAGAAGCTCTTAGAGTTTACAAAACTCAGAGCAACAGCCAATATTAGAAAACATCTAATAAAAAACCTTATTTATTGATTTTATGTCACTCAAAATATTTTATGAACCTTTGAAGGGAGAGTTAATGAAAAGATTAATTAAATGGTATGTGTAGAGTGTATTATTGTATGGGTGTGAAACGTGAACAATAAATAATAAAATTAGTAACAGATTGGAAGCTTTTGAGATGTGGACACGGAGAAGAATAAAATAATCATTGGGATGAATAAAATAACAAATAAAGAAGTTTTGAAGAGTAAATAAAAAGAGAAGATTGACTGAAAAAATTAGAATAGAAAGAGAAACTGGATTGGACATATATTAAGAAGTAAATATAGTTTAATGAGTTTTGGAGAGAATAGTGAGTGAAAGCAGGAAGAAAGGATGGAAAAGACTAACATTGTTGGATGATATAAGAGATGGGAAAAGTTACATGGAGTTGAAGAGCTGGGCAATGAAGAGAATGGAGAATGGACTGAAAAAATGAATGAATTAGTGAAGTGATTATTCTCTGCACGTGTCCATGGGACAAAATACTATTGATGATGATCTCACTCAGGTTTAATGAAAATCAATTGTAATGAAGTTATAAAATTCATTTTTAAAATATTGATAAACATTTCAGCCCTCATTATCCCTGTTCTACGTCCATGACTGGGGTCATCTAATTTAATTTTCAAATTGTTTTTAATGATCTTTTTTTTTTTCAAAAATAATATTTGAAAGAGTACGGACTTGTTTATGTATTTGTTTAACTTAATTTTATTATAGCTATTTATAAATTCCTTTATGCAAATGATTACTTTATTTGTAAGAAAAATTAGAAAATTCATTAAATGTTCAATAAAAATGTGAAAATGTTTTCTTATAAATTGTTATTATTATTATTTTTTTATGCAAATGGTCAATCAAAAAATTACAAATATAAATTTACAAAACAAAGACACTCTTTTTTTTTAGAGAACTGTCAAAGGTTATATAAAATTATTTTACCAGATCCAGTATTAATTTCCGATAACAGAAAAATGAAAATATATGGGAATTTCCCTAATATATATAAATATTTTAAAAAGTGAATCAAACTTTAAATGTTAATGCTTCTTCATTTATTATTTGTTAAATACAAGTACATTGATAGATAACATATTTTTGGTAGTTCATTGATTATATTTTTGAATTAAAAAAAATCTTACTACTCCAGACAATTTCCTTTTTCCTTACAAGCTTCAAAATATTTTTTTACATGTGGGTCTCGATTGGAAACAATAAACTCAATTGATTTAAAATTTGAGTTATACCTGATGAATTTTGTTGTCAAGCAGCTGAATAATAAATACAATCATAGTAATACAAAAAAAAAGTATACTGTATTTCTGTTATATCTGACATTATATTGCTGTGCTCATACAACATCATGTTGCTATGAAAATACATCACGCATTGTTTTTAATTTAACATCAAATTTTATAACTTAAATAATTTCTGTTAAATATATAAATATATAACATGTTTTATATTTGCAATTATAAAATTTGATGATAAATTTATTAGTTCATCAAATTTTATAATAAATAGCAAATATAAAACGTTATATATTTATATATTTAACAGAAATTATTTAAGTTATAAAATTTGATGTTAAATTAAAAACAATGCGTGATGTATTTCCATAGCAACATGATGTTGTATGAGCACAGCAATATAATGTCAGATATAACAGATACACCACCTCCAAAAAGAAATAGCTGGCTTTATACAAAAGCTCATAATATACAGCGCTATGATGAAATTACAATAGAACGGCTTAAAAAAAAATAAACATCTGGAAAGCACATCAGTTAATAAACCCAGATCCACACATCCAAAACCCAAAACTGGGCTTAACCAACAACAGGATAACCTCGTTTTTTAAATATTGGGCTCTGGAGCCCAAGTACCTTGATTTCATAATCAAAATAAATCTTGAAGCTATGCCAACTCTATCCTTTCTTTGTCATAGATGGCATATCACAAAAGTAGATCCGATGTGCCCCAGATGTCATAGAGAGGAGGAGTCCTACAACCACATCATTACAACATGTAATGCACTGGGAACAGTGAGACAAATAATATATAACAACATCAAGACAGACTACTACACTATAATCTCGCTGCAAAAAAGCATCAAAACTAAACAATTCCCAGTAATCAGATTATCAATTTTTATAACATATTCAATCTGGTTTGTGAGGTGTAAAATGACATATACACAGCCTCACCCAGATCAAAATGTCTGCTTTATGAAAACAATAGAAAAAATTAAGAAGAGAGATCAACTATTGTCATCAAAATTTATTTTTGAAGAGACTTGGAAGCTATACAAACTTCCCAACCACTCAAATATACATAAATAATCACATCAACTGTCAACATTGGTCAATACTATATAATTTGAGTCTTTCAAATTTCAATTGTTTAACAATAGTCTCAATCGTTTCAAATGCGTGTTGTTGCTTTTTTTATTCCTTTAATTATGTTTTTTATACAAAAATATAACCTTTATTAGACCTAATAAAATTTGTTTTAAAGTAAATTTATTAGTGTAAAATGGTTTTAAAACAAACATCGCTACTAATAAATAAAATATACATAATATAGTAATTATGTAAAATGGAGTTATTCAAAAATCTTACCTTTCAAAAAATTATATTTCTATGGTATTTACAATTCTACTAATTCGATTTTTATCAAAAATTTTCTATAAGAATAATATAGTTTTAAAAATATGATCATGACATTTAATTCATTTCATTTTTACAAAATGTGAGTCTTTAAAAAGGGTCCAAAGTAAGTTCTCTGTATGCCTACTGTTAAATAATACTGAGCACATCTGCCATTCTTATGATCTGTATTCAAATTTAAGCTAATTAAAGTTAAATTTTTTTCCAGCTTTCTATTATATTTAAAATTTTTTTTCAGGTAGCAGCCCAAATGGTAGTAATATTACTACAATGAGTCAAGAAATGCTCAGAACCCCTGATTTTGAAATTGATAATTAAATATTCATTGGTAAATAAATATATAGCTACTCTTAGCTAAATAAGAATTAAAAACGGCCTAAACCCTCTCCATCCAGCATACTATTTTTATCTATTGGAGGCAATTAAACAGTATTTTATCTTTAGTGTTATTACAATTACTGCCTCTTCCCTCCAATCCAATCTATATTTTAAAAATCTCCAATCAATCATTTCACTGTAAAATTGTTATCTACAAACAAAATATTTTACAATTGTTTTTCTTTATTGTATATTCCTTGGCTCACAGAATAATCCCATTCTGTTATTACAAATGATGTTTAGACATTTAAATTTCTCATTTTAATGATCTTTCATTTTTATCATCCTTTTATCAATTTCCTAATATTTAAATATAAAGTTATTCTTTTTATGTTACAAAAGCAATGAAAGACTTTCAGTTATTTTTATTTATTGATTGATTAGTGATACTAAATGTTATATGCACAACAGCTTTAGCATAAACGTGATTTCTCATAATTGGATTTAGGCAGGGAATCTGAAAAATGAAGTCCCACCCAATGGTTTATTGGATATTTGTTTATCACATACAATCTGATAATCCATTATAGTTATCTTTTTATATATGTTTATTATTGCTCATATTTTTTAACAAATAACCAAATTTTCTATCGTTAACATTTATGGAATATTATATTTAATAGAGTTTGTTGCTGTGTTGTTTGAAGTCCAAATAATTGGCATGATAATGATAATTTTGGAGATAATGGTAGTTGCAGATCTCCTTGAAAAATGAATTTTTATTGTGAGTCTAATTAATTACATTGTTCTTAGATTGATAACTAGACTGATTTATTATTTTGATTTTCAGTTCATTTTTTCCAGTTCTGTAACTATCAAAATTGAGTTTTCTGATTCCAATAAGTACATCTTAAGTATTAATAACCATCAAATTCTCCATTTCCTTTATTTTGCTGAAATATCTTATATAAATACAATTTATCCACTACTTTGGACACTTTTTAGCAAAAACTTGTTTCGACTGTCCTACAGTCTTCTTCAGAGCCACTTTTACTTTAATTTTTTTAAAAATTTAATTAAAAAAAAAAAGAAAATAAAAGTGGCTCTGAAGAAGACTGCAGGACAGTTGAAACATAAGACTGTGCATGGTCAATAAAAGGTTTTTGCTAAAAAGTGTTCAAAGTAGTGGATAAATTGTATTTATATAAGTATTAATATTTTTGAAATGATAACCTTCAGATGTGCATATCATAAAACTTCTAAGTCAGATATTCCAGAATCATTTTAATAAAATGGTAAATAATGTTCTCTCATATTAATCAATTAAACAGATAAAAAATGAAGCCATTTCCCCCCAGTTCCCTGTAATTTATTTGGGTGTCAGATTTACCATTGATATTTCATAGAGGTAAAATATTACATTAGTGGCAATTTTAGCAAAATATAAATGATTAGATTCTCATAAAAAATCTTGAGTACTGAATGAATTATGAAAGGACAGTGTTTCCAAATTTATTAAAATAACTCAAAGGTCTGTTTCATATCGGATTTCTATAGAACAGTGGTGCCTATCTTTTTGTATTCATGACCCCTCTCCTCAGAGAAAAAATTGACATGACCCATTATTTGTTTTACCATGTAAATAATAAGACAAGTATCCAAGGATATTCACAATAAAATGATAATAGTTTAATTAATATACAAATTTATATTTCTTAATATTTTAATATTAAGCATTTATGATTTGAAATGAAATTTTTTAAAACAATTCATGTGTTTACAAAAAAAAAAAATTATGATAAATACAAAAACAATTTATTTTCAAGTGATTTTTATTTATTTTTTAAAATTTAATTCTTTCAAAAAAAAAAAAAAACTTATCCAAAACTTAAGAGAATTTCTTAAAAATTTCTTGACCCCCAACAATTCTTACTCCACTTCCTGAGAAGTCATACCCTACAGATTGTGCACCACTGCCATAATACACACAAATGAAAATTATTAATTTAATATTATCATTAAATGTACTAACCACCATATATTCAATAAGATTGAAGAATTTAAATTTTAAAAAAAATATATATTTTTAATCTTTAATACCTATTTACCCAAGTTTCACTAATGTTAGATAAATTTTAGTATCACATTTCCATAACTTTATCTAAGCATAAGCTTAATTAATTTATAGATATCATTAAACACCTTTTTACTTTTATTTATATTTTTTCATTATCAACTATTATTTTAATTCCTATATTTGTAAACTTACTGCACAGACTTCAAACTTCTCTACTTTTTACCCATCCATATCCTTGAAAATCTGATGGTCTTAAGGTCCTACATATGAAAATCAGATTGGCTTATGGTCAATATGGGTATGACACAATAAAATTGGCAAATAAGGGCTTTAAATATGCTATCACCAGATTTTCAATGATATGGATGGCTAAAGAGTGGAGAAGATTCAAATCTGTCCATTAAAGTTTGAAGATTTGCTATCTTAATATAAATCGAGCACATGTGTGGGAGAAGATGACCTGGTCCAGCTGATGAGTGCGGTTCAGCACGAGATGTGTATATTGGAGATCATTTATCTTTTTCGCGTGTATGTGGTCATGTGTGTCGGTTATATAAGATGGAGTGGATGACTAAGAGGAGATTGAAAGTCTGAGTTAAAATCCTTTTTAATTACAACTCTCTTTATATAAACTATATATACACATACATTAAAAAAAAAATTAAGTAAATTATAATTTAATCACAAATGAAATGCATTAATCAAATGCGAATTATTAATGCCAGCTTTGAAATAAACTAATGAGTCAGAAATAATTAGTAAAAAATCAATTAATCATATTTTAATGAAACCATTACATTTATTGTATTATTATATTTAAATTCAATTAACAAAATATGAATAACGTCATAACTACATTTTTATAGAATAAATTTTTAAGAACATTCTAAGCACAACAGAATAATTGATTACTTTTATAAATAAAGTTTTTCATATTAATAAAGATATTTATCTGGAGACAAATTTGAATTCAGGATAGGCATAAAGTATCTTATGTTGCAACGACAATACATCTGTGTTCCACGTGTATAACTTGCATGTGTAATCTGGGCCAAATAAACTTTGTTTTTTTTTGGGTCGCTATTTTTATCTAGAAGTTAACTGGTATAGCCTCCAGGCGCCATGTTGAATTTTAAAAAAAACTGACATGAGACACAATTTTCACAATAACTCCAGTTTTAATAATGTTAGAGCAAAAAACTTCACATTTATAGAAACTAGAAAATCTAAGGAAAAGAATAAGTTTAAGATAAATAGTGATAATTATTTAAAAAATAAGAAAAAAAAAGAAATTTCAACATCCAACATAGTTATTACTTTATTGTTTGTTCATAATTTCTAATTTCTAATTAACTAAGTTTAAATTATATCTTCATTGATAATTTCTTTGTACTTACAAAATTATCTTTCAAACCGTACCCCAAAACAAAATTATCTTTCAAACCGTACCCCAAAAGTTGACAAATCTCAAAAGCATCTAAAGAAAAAGATTCATCCTAATAAAAGATACAAAACAAATCATTTCTAAAAGATGGATATGCATTTGTCATCATAGCAATTAGCTTCTTGTCTATCTAAAACTAAAAATTGTAGGCTACTGTCTTTGTCACTGATAAAATGAGTTTCATCTCTTCATTTTATATTTTTTGTGTGCATCAATGATGTTTAAATTCTTTATGCACACCAGTGATGCTATCTTATTAAAATTTATTGTCCCACAGATATATGATTTATTTGAATATAGCTAATTTGCTAGCTATAGACTTGAAAATAATGTTATGCAAGATGTGGCAAAACTACTGCATCCACAGCATGAGTATCAAGGCATAGGCAAGAATCAGAATTTGATTATTTGCCTGCATAAATTCCATGTGATATATGCATATCCTTTGTGGCTACCACTATACACACACCATTTGAAATCTCTCTTTATTGGTTTTAAGTGTTTATATTTTCACATGGTACTATGCCCAGTAAATTTTGTGATTGCTTTATCAACTGCAACCTGCAACCTTTCTGTACATTTGAATATTAGTTTTTAAAATTTACATTGTACTGCTCTATATATGTAAATCATTACTTGTTATATAAACACATAAGAGAAAACACAAACACACCAATACAAATATAAACATACTAATAAATTATTAAACATTTTGAGAATCATTATATCTATAAAATAAGGTTGCCTCAAACTTGAATCAGAGATCAAAATTACACTGTACAAAAACCACTTTTGTTATATTTGAATACAAATTTATATACTGTATAATAAAGAGCATAAGTGTTTTAATATTATATAATTTATATACTACACACACACCAATACAAATGCAAACAAATTAATATACTGTTTATCAAATAATTTAAAAAAATTAAAATATTCAAATAATTAAAAACTTAAAATTAATAACTTATGATATTCTACAATTACATTTATATTGCATTAAAGGCCCCCATATCTGAATAATCAGTGTATTTTTAATCCATTATATTAGCTTATAAGACTGATACAGATTTTCTGCCTTTATCGCACCATGCAAACTAGTAAATTGATCAGAAAATAAAAAAATTAAATGAATCTGTCTTTTAAAAATATTAATAAAAAATTCAAATTTTATCCAATTTTAAAGTGTGATACATCATTTTAAAGATGGGATCAAGCAGCAATGAATGCTGGGATTTATGTTGATGTCACACTTATATTTTTATGCAATTTAGATAAGAAAACAAAATTTCAACCAATCAGCTGACGCAAGTGAATGACACTCTACAAAGACTTAAGCTGCAACAAGGATGGTAACATCTTTGAATCTGTATCATCTGGTAGTTGGAAAGTTTAATGAATACTACATTCATCTTTACCACTTTTCTATGGGAATTACTGGAAAACAATGAGCTACTTAAAGGCTGTTTTAAATATTTTACATTTATGCTAAACAAAGTCTCAGCCTGTCAGCTTAGTAGATGTAACCAAAGATATTTACTTCTACTCTAGAGAAGATAAAATACTATACATGAAGAAACATGTGCAGTTTGAAAAAATATTTTATTATCTTCTCCTGTCACTTAAAGTAATTTTTTTGTATTTATTTTCAAAATAAAAAATAAATAAAAAAATCTTTGAAAATAATTAATATTTTAAAAGATATTTAAATGCAAATAAAAGTCCTTTTTTAGAAATTAAAACAATTCAATGTGGCTTCTATTGTAAAAACTGTTTTTCTCAAACATAGATAAATGTGTTCAAGCTACATCTAAAGATTTTGTTAGACAAGTTTAACATTTCCTTTATCTAAAACATGAAATACTATTATAGATTCACCATTTTATTTACTACGGAGTCATTTTATTTTTCTCCTTCTCCTATTCCATTATAATAATATATGTTTCTTAATTCCATTACTCTATTAACATATTCCCCAAATTTTGACATAAATATCTAAATAGTAAACTTAAATCTCTACCTCTTTTATTATTTCTCTCACTCCCCAAACAAATTTACACTCCAGAAATAAATGTTTAATAGTCTCTCCTATCTCTATATAAATCCCAACTACAATTCAAATTCTTATTTTTTTGCCTCTTTCCACTAGTAATTAAAGTCTTTATCCTTGCACTAAATTATCACAAATTAATCTGATTAATTTTTATTTTAGTTAAATTATCAAAAGATATATGATCATAGTTTTGTAGGAATTTGTAATAAGAATTTATGTTGTAGGGCATGTTTGCTTGTCAGTTTAATGGATTCCAAAAACTTTTTTAATAAACAAATTCATGATAAAAAGAAACCAAGCACAGCAAACCTACCATATCCACTTTTACACATAATGCACTTAGTAAGGTATAAGTATTAATATCATAACTATTTCATATATTTAAAAATAAATAAAGATAGAGATGAACATAAAACTGTAGATTTAACACATCTCTGCCACTACATTAAACTCCACATGTTTAGTGCATTATTAAAATGGAAACATAAAAAGTTAAAAGTTCCTGGGATCAAATGCTACATGATTTTCAAAAACTATCCATTCAATTATGTTTCTTGTTGTACTGTGTGATTTAATATAGTATTAGAAAAAATTACTTGAAAGTAAAATGTTCCTGGATTGAAGTTTACTCTTGTCACTTTTGATCCATAAATGTCATATGACCTCCCATGTAACCTACTATTTGAATGTTTTACCTTTTTATTAATAATAATAACACAACTTATAAATTTAAATGTATTTACAATATTAAGATTTATTATTTATTCAATCTTTTTTTCTAGGATTAAGAAGGAAATTGGCTGAACCATTGTATTTATGAAATTTTATTTATTTGGTTGTCATGAAAAATTATCATGTAAAAGACAGATTGTAATTGGCTGGTGGTCAAGATTGTTCTAGAAAGAAATATATGTGAGAGTGTGAATAAGTGATGATACCCATATGTCTGAAGAGGTTATTGCTAACTTAACTGTTGAAGAGAGCAGTCAAATCTTAATCATGTGGCTGAAAAAATATAGAAGAAATTGTTGTGATCTTAACTTTTGAAGAGAACAGTCACATCTTAATTTTGCTGTTGAAAAAGATAATAGAAAAGAGTATTCCTAACTTAGCTGTTGAAGAAAAAGCAGTGAAGCTTTAATCCAGCTGCTGAAAATAATGATTCAGAAGCATTTACCATGCTATGGTATAATACAGCAGGAATCTTAACAAAGCTATTGAATATAACAGCAGGTTTTTAATCCAGTTTTTAGCATATTATGAGTTTAGCACAAAATGTTTTGTACAATAAAAACTATGTGCTAAGTTCATCTAAAAACTAGGCATCACTTTCTTTCATGTAACCTACCTTCACTGGAGGAAAATGTAGGAAAGGTAAAACCCCTTTAAGTAGTCTGCAATATCACCTTCAGCCAAGAACATGAGTCTCTTTCTACATATGTATCACCTGTGACTTTAAGAGAATCAAAGGGACAAAATGTGCTACTTTTTCATTTACCTGGAATTGCTACAGACCCAACAAAGGGCAAATTTAACCAGGCCCATGTTAAGAAGCTTTCAAGGAAAAGCTCAATTGTAAAAAAAACTGGAAATTTCTAATGGAAATGACTCCATGAAGCCATGGCTATAGGTATTTTTTTTTATGTGCACACTATATTTTTATTACTAGAAAATCTGTTTTTATTTCATAAATGTAATAAATTTTTTTTACTTTCAATTTGCCTTCTGGGTAGAATCAAAGATTGCTATCTTTGATTTTTGAAAATGTTTAACAAACTCTTAGTTATTTTTTAAAAAAACCTAATGAATTTAAAGTCAATCCATGAATAAAAAATTAATTGGTTGGTTAATATAATTTTTGTGAAAATATATATATATATTAAAATGAGTGTTGAAATGTCATACTATTAGGCCATCTTTGTTGTTGTTATTAATTAGATATTAAACTATTGTTTTTTTATAAATATTCTTTCTAGTCTTATTATTTTATTCTATCCAATTCCTGTTTCATGAAATGCAGTATGTATGTAACCTTACATCATGACAGCTTATATTCTAGGAATAAGTTTTTTTTGATGATCCCAATAAAGTTATTTATTTATAAGTAATGGAAGCCCATGATTTGCTTAAAGTTATTTATTATAAGTTAATTAATTTATTTCCCTCTTGCTCATAGTAATAATTAGAGTTCTTGCTTCTTGAGCTAGATTTGGAATAACAGTTATATAGAATAAGAGACATATATATTTGGTGTATGGGTATCCAGATGATGATGATTCTGGATTGACATGAAGAGTATATTCTTCAAAGTTCATGCACTATATTTTATTTAGTTTAGTCTGAATTAGAAATTAAATTTCTAGTTGACCAGTATATCAATGGCACTAAGTGGCCAGAGCATTGATGATGATAAACATATTTTAATATCCCAGAATTATTGTTTTTCTAGTTATATATTCTATGGGATTAGCATTTAGATTTGTGTATCCAATTAAAGTTTAAATAATTGTCCAAGCTGGCAATGGCTAAATAGTTGGTCTGATCTACAATAGACGAATTTCAAATCCAGTCACAAGATTGACTGTTGATTTATTTTATTATTAATCACTCATAATGATGAGTATTACTTATACTTATTTTTACTTAATGATAATGTTGGTGAATTTGGTTAATTATACTTATAGTTGCTCTAAGGAGTTAACAGTGCTGATCTCTCAGAGTGATCTATCATGCTCAGCCCTTTAATTTTAAATTTTAGATTTTTTTCTTGAAAATAAACAAACAATTAGATGGTTCAAACCCTGATTTTCCATAGAGCTAAAAATACCTACCCAACTTAGGCTGTTGATTTTCATGCACTGGAGGCCATCACATAAGGTACAAACCCTATATTTTCCTATAGTGTTACAAATGGTGCTCAATGTGGGACATGATGATAATCAGGTTCTGATAGTCAGTGACAACATAACTTGAATCTCAGAAATATACTTGAAAAACAAATTTTTGTATTTTGATGCAGAATTAATTTAAACATATTGCTGTGAAATGTAATATAAAGAATAATTGTTCTAATTCAATTATAAAATAAAAATTTGAAATATTAATGTTTATTTAAGGGATTCATGTTTAAAGTTGAACAGATAGTCAAGGCATCATTTTGAAGATTGGATTGAGTTTTTGACTGTTGATTTATATTTTATATTGTTCCTAACCCGTCACAAGATGGAATGTTGATTTATTTTACTGCTGATCATTCATGATGATGAATGATTATTTTAAGTATTACTTATCTTTTTTTTACTTATTATAATGCTGGTTGATTTCTAATTATAATCATGGTTGCTCTGAGGAGTAACTGGGCTGATGTCTCAGAGTGATCTCTATAGATTGTGCATGCTCCCTTGAATATATAAAATTGCTTATATAAATATTTGGATGTTGAACATTACTTTAACATTTTTTTAATAATATCTTATTTAAATATTATATTTTTTTTGTAAATTTTAAATTTGTGTTGAAATGGGTTGATGATGATTTATTATACAGAGAAAGAATTACTTATGTTACAATGACCTTCAGAATCCCTAGTTTTTTTAAGCAGTGAAAGATGTTATTGAGTAGCATATCTAGATCCTTTTTGTATACTTGATGCTTTTTCATATTTATTATAGTGCTCTTATTCTACATCATTTGATTAATTCCATTTCATCCTGTTTTGTTGAATCTACAAAAATCTTGTAAGATTTCTGAATCCTCTTTGTTTTGATAATAAATTTGTTTGCTTGAAAAAGAACTAATTATTTTATTAATTAAAATAATGTTGTCTGTTTTTTAATAGAAAACATATTTATTATAAATCTATTATAATCTTTATGCTTTTTTAATCTGTTTCTAAACATTTATTTATAATAATAATAATAATAATAATAATAATAATAATAATAATAATAATAATAATAATAATAATAATAATAATAATAATAATAATAATTTTGATTTAGCTTTTCATCACACACTCACTTTAAGCTCACAGTGGTCTTCAAACAAATAAAAAATTATGATGTAGCAAATAGGTTTCTTATTAAGTTCCAAACAATTTTTTTTTCCAGATTCAATAATAAAATGATCGGATTTGATTTTCTGGATGTTCATTATTAACAGATTGAAAAATATTTATGCCTGTTACAATACAACTACTTCAGGAATAAAATTTAACAGCCATTGATTTAATGCAGTTATAGTTTCACATAGAATCACATGGTCATTTATTATATAATTTATATTTGGAAGAATTAAAGCATGAGTGAATCTATCCTTGACTGGTATCTCTAACAGAGCTTTTATAATAATTGACATACAGATAATTATCTTTAAAAATTGTGCAAAATTAATAAAAATGTAACATTATGGCCAATTTCTTAGAAGGTCATGTGATGTTTAATTTACAGAATGATAGATTTATCACAATATTTTTTTTAAAGTTCTCCATATTAATTTTTTTTTTTTACTTTCCTCAGCTGGGAAATTGATTCAGAAATTTTTAGTCCATTGCCCTCACTACTATAATAAACAATGCAAGGTTTAAGAGTACAATAAAATAATCAAATAGTTCAATGATCAAAAAGTCACATGATGTTTGAGCATCAGAGTGATAATGCTGACTTATGATCCACACATTTTTAGCTTTCAAATCTGACACTATATCTTTACACTGAATTAGAAGGACAGTGTGTTAAGTAACACATTATTAATAAATGAATCATTTAATTTAACTTACAAATTTTTGAAATCACACCACAAAACTGGATTCTAGTCAATAATTGGTGGTTGAGAGGTCAGTGACAGCTGCTTTACAAGCAGTTGTACCAGGTTAGTGGGTTTGCTTCCCAGCTGATGCTATGACACATGAGGAAAAAAAACTGGATTCTATATAAAATAAATATTGACCAGTTAAAATTAATGCTTTATTAATCCAATGCAATTTGTTTCTTATATATATATTACATAATTTTATGATTATTAAAATGTGTAGTTATTTTTCCCGTTTTGTATATTTAAATTAAAGTCAATTCAAGTGAAGTTTCATTACATCTCAGCTAATTAAACATTTTCTTTTGGCATCATTTAAATCACTTAAGAACATAGATATCAGATGAAAAACATATTAAAATTTTTTGTGTTCATACTTAAAATTGATATCAGGTGTTGCGAAAAATTGTCTGAATTTGTAATGAATTAATACTAATAATTATTTACTTTATATAAGATCCAATTTATCCGTGGTAGCACTTATGTTTTCGAGTACAGGCAGTAATAATAATGTAATTTGTGATTATATTTTATGACTATGAATTCAGTACTACAAAAAATTGCCTTCATTTATAAAATATCATTAGATAGTTTGAAAATGTGAAATTGAACTTTATATATATTATTTAAAAACAAATAGATGTCATTTTAGGGAATTTGAACCCAGACTTTCATGCTCTCTTCAGCTATCCAATCTATTTCATATATCCGATACACATACCACATAACCGTGAAAAAGATAAACGATCTCCATAATAGTTTTAAGCTATTAAACTCTATATCATTTTGAAGTCTTTTTTAATTTTTTTTATATGTGCTTAAATATTTCTACGTTTTAACATTTCCTAATCATTAATTAAATTATCTGAAAAGAATAAAAGTAATTTTAATTATATTAATAAATACAGTATACAATTATAATAAATATAAAATAAATTAACTATAACTATATGTCTATTGTTCATTAAACACAAAGATTAATCGTATAGTTGTAGTACACCAACTTATATGTCCACACATTTGATTTGAATTTGTGACAAGCGGCTTATCTTTTTTTAAAAATTTTCAGTCAGTTTAGAATTTTTTCCAGGTACTTCAGGCCATAGACAATTTTATTAACTATACTGTCTTGGTCAGTAAATAGATATTTAATTATTTTTAGTTAACAAAATATTGATGTAAAAAATGTCAGCAATTGATAAAACTAATGAATAATACTTTTCTATACTGTCCTCTATGGGAAGTTGTAGGAAAAGCCTTTATTTTTCATTCTGTAATGCGTTATTCAAAAGATATTTTTACCTAACTATGTATAGATATTCACACATAAACTATACCAGACGTGGTATTGTTCTAAATTACAAGATTCATTAGTCCCAAATAAAGAGACAGACTAAATGTTCAAGAAATAAATCTTCCTCATTGCTTGATTGATAAGATAGTTCAGAATGTGAGGAGAAAAATTGGAGAGTAGGAATAAAAAATAAAAAATGTATACAGTATTTCATTTTCATTTCATTATGTAAACAAAACAAAACAAAATATTAAATTTGCTAAATAAGAGAATAAAAGTTAGTTTATTTTAAAGAAAATTAAAAATGAAATTAAAAGATTTGTAAAAATATGCAAAATTTGAAATTAAAACATTTATTTATTCTATAAAAGATGTAAGAAATAGTTGTTGATGCTAAATAAATCTTATATTTTATGATTATTAAGTTATTAGTTTAAGAGGAGTCCAAAGTAAATAACTTATACTTTTTATAGACCAGAAAACAATGGATATAGATATATAATTATAAAGATAAATAATCAAAGTTATATAAAATATGCACAAGTTTCCATAAATCAGAAATAAATTTTACACAAAAAAATCACTTATAAAAAGTTATTCTTCTACAAATCCATTTGATGGTTTAATTAAAATTAAATTGAGTAATTAGATATTGACTGAAAAGCAATTGATTAGGAATATTTATAGAATGAAAATAAAACAAGCCTGTCAGATCAAGGAAAACAATAACAACAAAAATTGGAGCTAAGGATGATGAAAAAATATGTTCTCATTATAGATACATGCATAGAAGGAAAAAGAAAGAAGAGAAAAAAGACAATGGCTAAGAGCCAAAGTGTACACATAGAGCATTGAGCAACTAAGCAAGATATATAATCTCATTAGTGCTTAGAAAGATTCTGAATCCCTGCAGTTGCTTCAAGTAGCAATAATTCCATGAATAGGCCATGCAGGATTTCAATGATGAGCATTAACAGTTCATAAATGATGGTGTCTTTAAATGCTTTTGTTTGCCCATAACGAAACCCATAATGGAAGTGTTTTTTAATTGCCATAAGCTACTGACAACTTAAAAGATTGTAAACACACAAAAAAAATAAAAACTAACAAGTAAGAAATCAATACTAAGCAGTCAACAACTAAGAATTTCATATTAATTGGAACTAAAGACAATAGTAGTATAAACAAATGCAGAGTTACAGATTGTTATTTGTAAGTCTATCTACCATTAAGCTTACTGAATTATCAAAGAAATTGCAGTAAGGCATTTAAAGTGTATATATATGTAAATACGATAATAAAATATTTTATTTTTATTATAGATATTATTCTAATTGTTCTATTTTTCTATTCCAATTACTAATATTGTAAAAAAGAATGTACATATTCGATGTTGATGTTACTAATGTTTTAGTTACTATTATTTTTATTATAATGGTTTATAATTAGGAACTTATTGTATAATAAGGGAACATATGTATTTTAGAAATGGAAGGCCCAATAAGAGATTGGAGAAGGCAGAAGATTAATGCCTATTGTAATTATACTTTAATTTTCAAAATAATTTACTCCCATAACTTTTTGGATATATGTATATACATTCAAGAATCATATTGATGTCTGTGTAAAATTAATATTTGTAGTAATAAATGGAAATAGAGACCTTTAAATAAATTTTGTTATGTAAAACATTTAGTTGATGGTACTATTTTTATATAATTAGTCTTATTGGAAAAAGATATTTGAACAGTTCGCTCTCAATTTTAAGGAATCATGTTCTGAGCTGGGAGAGGTCATAATGGATCTATAAGTATTTTTTTTTAAACAAAAGTTTGTACTCATAAAAGAGATGGCATAGTACAAGGATAATATAAAAATATTTACAGATGAGAGTTGAATACAATGCTTTGAAGATGATTTGGTATATAGCAATCAAAAAATATAACCCAGGTATTTGTATAAGTAACTTTAGACAGTACTTGTGAGTTTCCAAATAAACCAAGATGGCAGCCTATATTTTTGATAAATATACAGTTTCAAGGGCCTACAAACTACAAGTTATTAAATTAAAAAAAAAAAAAAGGAATAAATTCTGATAAATTTCATTAAAAAGCTTTATTTCAGTTTTTTATTTTTTACTTATATTTTAACGTGGGAAGCGACAATGCTCTTAACATTGTCATACTTTGATTCAATTCAGCATGCTCCGTTTCTCAACATTTTTTTTTGGTGAATTGTCATAATGATAAAAATTTAGGATCTTCCTGTCACACAATGTGACGCAGTGGTCTATTTCCAAAGGTACGGGATACTACCCTCTTGATAAGTGTGCCTTAATGATCATGATGTGATTGCATGCCGCCGACATAAATAAAACGTAAATATTGTATTTAAATTTTTTTCATTTTTCTGATAATAACTTAATCCAAATAAAAAGAAAATAAAGTATAAATATTGTAATTAATTTTTCTACAATAATTTTTTTTTTTAAAATAATAGTAATAAAAAATAAAATGTAAATATTAAATACGTTTCCTAGGTGGTATTTTTTTTGTAAACATTCCCCCACCCCCCTCAAAACTTTAGATTTATCAAAAATACGGGCTGCCATTTTGGTTTACTTGAAAACTCCCAAATACCCGTAAAACGATTAAAATGAAACATGATTTGGTTGTCATCATCATCATCTGATTTAATTAAAAGCATTTAAAAATATTTTTTTGTTATATGGTTTATATTTATAAAGAAAATAGCGATGAAACTGATAAAATACAAGTAGGAATTATATATATGGAGTTCTTTATTCATATGTGTTTATAAACATCAACTATATATTCATCATTAAATTTCCCGATATAATATTAATGTTCCTATACAGGAAGCTGTTGGAATAGTCTTTATCCAGCATTGGTTTATTCAAAAGCTATTTTACGTACCTGTATATATACAGACACGTTATATGTATAAATTAAACTATGGTTGTTTACTTTGTTTCCATGTTGCATTAAATATTCTTTTTTTTCTTCTAATACACACTTCATATTTTATGTAAAATTTGCTACGAAATTTACCATTTTCAAATTCTTAATTGCAAAAATATATATATTAATGTTGAAATAAAATTAACTTTTTTCTTTCAAAATCTTTCTAATAATTTATTTTCACAGGTCTTGCGCGCACTGATTATAAATTAAATTATTATTCGTTGGAAAAAGTTGAAATTTAAAAAGTACTGTATTTAAGATGTTCAATAATTTTAGACTCATGCATTATAGATTTTGCTAATTAGATCATTTAAAATATAAAAAAAAAAGATTATCTTCTTTCAGTTAAATTAATTGCAAGGTTGATTTAAAAGATTAAATTATTTATTTATAAAATAAAATTAAAGTCGTACCAGTTTCCTTTACCGAAATAATGTTGCGATCCTTTGTAGTTTCAAGGCAGAATGGTTTTGTAATTACCTTAATAATTAAAGATGGTTAATTAATTTTTTTTTTTAAATACCAATATAAAATATTTAAATCCTATAACAGAATTGAGTAAAATTGTACAATTTTTATCTTTGGTTAAAAAAAAACAAATCGACATTTTTAGTTTAGTAAAAAATTTGAAAAATATCATATATAAAATTATTCTCTTTTTGGTTATGGCGCTTTCTATTATTAATAGTAGAATTAATCCCAATATTATACTACTTTCAATATGCATATAATCCAAAGGAAGAACCAAAGAAAATGAACACTGAATAAATTGCAAATATTAAGCTAAAATTGAAAAAGTTACTTGAAATTTATTTTCACAAAGAAAAAGATTTAATAAGATAGCAAAGGTTAAAATAATGGAAAAATATCAATAATTGCTTAGAGAAAAAAATTAAAAATATAAAATATAAATAATATGTGTATTAAATAAGATAAACAACAAATATTAACTACTTCTCAGTAAGACGTTAATGTACATATCCATAAAAAAATGGAGACTAGCTAAGATGATTGCTAAAGATATCAGAATGTATTAGCAGTGAAGACAGCAGAAGGCCAAACCTATAGAGAACAGAGGTACCTTTTACATGTTGATCCCCATGCAATGATTCTATCCAGAAAGCTAATGGAGATCAAAATCCAGTATTTTCCACAAGCAACAGCTAAGATGTAACCCAGATAGAAGCAACAACTAAGATGTAACCCAGATAGAAGATGCAACAGTTGAAGATAAAAAGCATCATGTTAAAAGGAAATGGACATGGAAGCATCCAAATGAAGGTACAACAGAATTGGATTATATTTTGACTAACAGAAAATACATATTTCAAGATTGTATTGTTCTTAATAAATTTAACACAGGAAGTGATCATCGATTAGTAAGGTGTAAGTTACGTGTTAATGTAAAACTAGAGAGACAAAAATTATTAAGAAAAACAATATTTACAGTTGATATTCCTAATCTTCAGAAACATTCTAATGAATTTAAATTAGAACTTACAAATAGGTTTCAAGTGTTAGGAGATTTGAACATGATTCAGATTTGAATGAAATTAATATGAAAATAACTGATACACTTTTAAAAACTGCAACAAACATAGCTGGTAGAAAAAAGCAGCAATTGACTAATAAAATTTCTACTGAGACTAGAGAATTTATGAAGAAAAGAAGGAATATGAAGATATACAAAAATGATGTATTAAAAAGAATTGAATATCTCAAATTTTGTAAAATGGTACGGAAAAGAGTTGAAAATGATATAAGAAAGTATAACTGTCAAATAGCAAGGAAAGCTGTAGAAGAAAATAAAAGTCTCAAAAATGTTAAACAAAATTTTGGTATTGGTAGGAAATTTCTATCTGCAATAAGAAAAAAAGATGGAATTATTACTAAAAAGAGAGATGACATCATGAAATTGGTAGAAGATTTTTATCAAGAATTATATAGTAATAAAGAACAAGTACCTCCTATATCTATTACATCTTCTGAATTTCCCAGAATTTTAAATGAAGAAGTGAGACATGCAATTAAGTGTATGAAGAAAGGAAAGGCTCCAGGAAATGATGGAATTATAATTGATATATTAAAAGAAGCAGGTGAAGAATTAGAAACAATTTTAGCAAAGTTATATACCAAATGTCTAAATGATAAAGATGTACCGGAAGATTGGAAGAATGCAGTAATAATATTAATATTTAAAAAAGGTGATAAAGAAGATATTAGAAATTACAGACCTATCAGCCTTTTATCAGTTTTATATAAAATTTTTACCAAGATAATTACAACTTGTCTACAGAGAACTTTGGATTTCCACCAACCAAGAGAACAAGCTGGATTTAAAAGTGGTTTTAGTACAATAGATCATATCCAGGTATTGAGAGAAGTCATAGAAAGGACAAACGAATATGAGTTGTCATTATGTTTTGGATTTATAGATTATGAAAAGGCATTCGATTCTATACACATTTCTTCAGTGATTAAAGCATTGGATCATCAAGGTATAGATCCAGGATATTGTCATATTTTAAAGAATATTTATAAAAATGCAACAGCAACAATTAGATTACATAATGATACTGGAAAAATCAACATTGAGAAAGGTGTAAGACAAGGTGACTCCATATCTCCAAAACTCTTTACAGCAGTGCTGCAAGAAGTATTTTGTGGATTAAAATGGGAAACTAAAGGAGTGAAAGTAAATGGAGAGTATTTAAGTCATTTAGATTTCGCAGATGATGTAGTTGTTTTTGCAAATAATGCTTCAGAGCTGCAGGAAATGTTGCAGGAGTTAGCAGATGAAAGTAGAAAAGTAGGACTAAAGATAAATGTTAAAAAGACTAAAGTAATGTTTAATCGATTTGCTCAAAATATGAAAATAAAAATTGATTATGAAGAATTAGAAGAAGTTAACAGTTACAAATACCTTGGTCAGATTATTAATACAGATGGAAACATAATGGAGGAAATTAATCATAGAATTAAACTTTGTTGGAGTGCTTTTGGTAGAAATAACTTGATACTAAAAGGAAATATGCCTATGTGTTTGAAAAGGATGGTTTTTAACAAATGTATTTTACCAGTTCTTACTTATGGATCTGAGACTTGGACACTTAATGGAAGAGCAATACAGAGACTTCAGACCACTCAAAGGAGTATGGAGAGATGTATGTTGGGAGTAACAAGAAGAGATCGAAAACGCAATGTATAGGTAAGATAACAAACAGGTGTTACTGACCTTATTGAAAAAATTAAAAGATTGAAATGGAGTTGGGCTGGACATATTGCTAGAAGAGATCATAATAGATGGACAATTGAAATTTTAAACTGGATTCCAAGAGATTGTAAAAGACCCAGAAAGAGACCACATGTGAGATGGATGGATGAAATAAGAAAATGTGCAGGGGTGTTGTGGAGAAGAGAAACTAAAGATCGGAGAAGATGGATTAAACTTGGAGAGATCTTCATCCTGCAGTGGATTGATAATGGTTGATGATGATGATGATATAACACGCCTGTGTTTCAATTATTACATAGTAGAGATGTCTTCCCATCCCTTGTATATGTATTAAATGGATTATTTCCTGTACATGAGGGGTCAGATTGACCTTAGGTCAACATGGGTGTGACAAGAATCTTGGCCTCAGGGTGGCCTTTGAGCATTTCATCATCAGATTTTCAACCGGATGGACAGTTGGAGAGTTGGAGTGTGGAGTAGATTGAAGCCTGTCCATTAAAGCAGTGGTCTTCAACCTTTTCACACCTGCGGACTGGTACAAATAAGGATAAGGTTCCACGGACCAGCAAAAATAAGGATAAAAATTTCGCAGACCGGCAGAAGTCTATAGATAAATTTTCTTAAAGATACGCATAATTGTTATAACTGATCAAAACAACAATGTTAAATATATAAGATAAAGTTTTATATATATATATGGAGTTTATATAACAAAAAACTTTTTTTTAATTTTTTTAGAAAAGTAATAAAAAATTTAATTCTACCCCCCCTCCCCATAAACATCTGTGATAACTAGAAAAACAAATTAATTTATGAATGATTGATTAGATTTTGTTTTCGTTCTGTTTTCTTTTTTTTTTAATTGGGTAAAAATGAGATGAAAAAATAAATAAAAATTGGCTATATTAATTAAAAGTTTAAACTCTTATTATTTATTATTACAAACTTTTTTACTACCCGTCTAGCACACGGACCTGCAGAAAAGTTTCGCGGCCTGGTGCCGCGCCGCGGACCAAGAGTTGAAGAACACTGCATTAAAGTATGAGGATTGGCTATCTTAATATATAACTGAGCACTTGTAGCATATATGTGTAGAGATGGTAATCTGGACCAACTGATGATTGCTGGTTTAGCATGAAATACATATATTGGTGATTATTTATCTTTTCAACATATATGTGTTTAAGTGTAGCAGTGTTATGAGATAGTGTGGAGAGTCATGGGGCATGTGAAAGTCTGTGCTCACATACCCTATATATTACATATATAAACACAGGTATATAATAAGACTGTGTGTTTTAATTATTTCCTAGTTTAAGTGAACATACCCAATGTGATATAACAGGAAATAAAAGTTATTGCTTTATTATTTATTACGACAATCAGCAACAAGAGTAGTAATTAAATAATCAATAACAAAAGTAATGATTAATCTAAAAATTTTTGTAAGGTTCATGACAATCAAATAAAACACAATTACATTCCTAAAAAACTTGTTTGTTTGCAATGCATTCAAAAACAGTCTTATACTATAATAGTAATAATGTTTAATCCATATTTGGCATTGTAAAGTCAGTGATTAGGTATATAGTCATAAATTAGACAATGTACAAGTCGTAAGGGTCTAATGGCTCTATATATTAAATGCTAAAAGTATCTAAGGGACATAGAATCTAAGTTTATTATGGCCTTCACTTTGGGCTTACTTACAATTAAATAGTACTGTGATGACTTCTATTGTGAATATTATTGAATTTAATAAAACGTTAAAATATAATATTGTACTTGTCTGTTTATAACATACAACAATATAAAAATTTATAGCACACAATTCCAGAAAAAGAGCCTGAAAAAATGAACACAGTGATTGATAAATAGGATATTAACAAATAAAAAATAAATGGACTGCAAAAATAATATTTTCTAAAAGATAGGCACAAATTTAGTTTATAACATGGTAATTGTAATGAAGCTGATGGTTAAGAAATTACAAAAAGCTTATTTCAAAAAGATCTAGAAATAATAAAAAAATAGGAAGTGCCAAATGAGAAAATCAAAAGTTTAAACTATAAGAAATATTTACATTCAAGAATTAACAACTTAAATAAGAACTTAGGTAAAGCTGCTATTGAAAGAAATTGTCACACAGGAAGAGAACACTGAAACTATTCCAGAAAAAGAAAATTAAAGGGCAGTTTATAAATTGTCATTTGACACTATAAGGCAAAGTGCAATGAGATTTGAAAAATATTATAGAAAATGTAAATTCAGATAAGTGTGAAGATATTAAGAAATCTTGACAGAATGAGATAGATAAGACAGATGGATAATAAAGAATTAAGCATTGAAAATGAACATTAGCAAGAATGAAATTTGAAATTAAAGGATGGAATATTGTTTAGAATTATATAAAGCAAACTTCATTGAAATTGTGTAACTATCTTATAATAGGAAACATCATACTTTTCTGAAAGAAGTTAAGAGCATTAAATAAACTGAATAAGAATTGAACCCTGGAAATGATGAAAAATCTAGAGAAATACTCAAATATTATAGAGATAGTTTATTTCAAGAAATTTACAGTCTCCATAATATTCCACGGAAAAAAATACATCATTTCTAGCATGGATAAAATCATTGCTAATGAAAATCTACAAAAAACAAAGAAATAAAAACAAGATGAATATGGAAAATTACACAACTGCTGTACTAATTCTTTTTAGAAAAAGTTTTGCGCCAGTTAGAATGCTTAACAATGAACAAAATGGACTTAAAAAAGGTTGAATCACCAAACAACAGACATTATCACTATTGTTTTACTACAGAGCCAAAAGATAAGCAAAAGAAAATCTATATTAGTGTTTCGTTAATTTTAAGACTTTTGATAGTGCTGACCAACAGGAGTCTTAGTAATTGAATCATATGGAATAAATTAGAAACTAACATTATCACAAGATCACCATTTCTTATGCTTGCTTATAACTGTTATTAAAACAGGCAAAACTCTCCATATAGTAGTGCCATTTAATGCAAGCCAGAATAATCAATGGATGACAGAAGGCTTGTGCATAAAATCCCTATCTAGTGCATACTCATCCAATATTCTCAGACTAGTTTCTACCTTATGACTTTAAATAGGATAGTGGTGGCTATGGTTATTAAAGAACCAAAGACACCAAAATGTATGGGTAATGAACTGAGTTCAGACCTATATGACTATATAAGCTGATGAGCTTGGACTGAAAATATTATTGTGTTTTCAATTTAAGACTCATAGTTTTGTAGTTAACTAGAGATAAAAAGTAGCTGATGGAGGGTTGCATTAGATCCTAAGATCTAGGTGCAGTGCTTTCAGATCCAAGGCTCCTCACTGACAAAGGCCACAAGCTAGCAACTAGTCTGGGTATATTGGATTAGTAGGCACTGGATTGGGGTTTTATGCACAAGCCTTCTGGCATCCATTGATTACTCTGGCTCACATTGAGTGGCAATTTGTATGGAGAGTTTTGCCTGTTTTTAAACTAACAATATAACAGATAGAAAGAAATTGGAAGCTTATTTGTAATTGGAAAAAGTGCAAAACAACAAAATATAAGCTTATAAGACATATTCATCACATATCTAAAGAAAACAGATGAATGATATAAAATAGAGAGAAACATTAGGGCATGAAATAAAAAACAATAATTTATGATGTGCAGGTGGTTTAACAATTATTGAAGAAAGTGAAGTATGAAAAAGTAAAGAAATGTAGTTTATATATAAATATGAGCAAAAGAGAGATATTAATGCTAAAATAACAGAAAATGAAAAATAAAATCAAAATTGCTAAACTATTCTAGACAGAGTAGAAAGTTTTGTGTACCATGAGAGTGATATCTCTAACAATATTATTTGTGGTAATAAAATAATATTAAAAATAGTCAGAAACAAACCATAGACAAAGAAAAGCAAATATATCAAGTTACAAATTAAATTATATGATCTGAATACATGCATATTTTCTAGTGCACACAATAAAAGAGTGAATGTTTGTTACTATTCATGAATAATGATTAAACTTCGGGGAAGGTTACACTGAAGAATTATTATAAAAAGGGAAAAAAAAGAATGTTGGCCATAGGGTGTAGGCGAATTATGATCCAGAACTAAAGATCTTTAATTTTTGCTATTACTAATAGCAAGAGCAAAAGAAGACACTATAAAAGATAGACAGACAATATCAAAGAATAGTGTGGAATTAATTTATACTTGCTCAGCACTTTTGCAAGAGATAGATTAAATTGTAGATCAGTAAGTGTAAAAAGTATCATACACTAAGCATATGATACTTTTTTTTTTTACCAACTATAAGCACTGAGTTATTTGTTTTAAATAATAATGATGATAAAGAAATATTTTAGAAACTAGTCTCAAGATAAAGTGTTTTGAAATTACTAGATAAATGTCAAGAAAACTTACTTAATTATAAATGTAATTCAAAAATCAGTCACCATATGACACTGATTTTGAAAGATAGTCAATGTAAACTAGAAAGGATAGTTTGCTGTGGTAAAAAGAGTTTGCATATATGTATTAATTTAGGAAGTTTAAAGAAACTATTAAAAAGAAATGTGGGAGGAAGCTCTAAAGATTAGATAGAACAATTAAAAAAAAAAAAAGGAAAGTCGAATTATGATGAAAAGGAATTGAAATGCAATAAAATGATAACCAGAAAATTAATATTGCAAACAAATTATTTTGTACAAAAAATTGAAGTTATAATAAAAAAAAAAGAAAGAGAGGAAGAGGGAGTGGGATGGAGAGGGAGGGAGGGGAAAGGAAGAAGAAGGGAGAGGGAGGGAGAGAGCAGGAAAGAGAAGAAGGAGGAGGAGAGAGAAGATTTTTAAGTTGTTAAATGCAGAGAATAAAAAATATAAGAGTAAAAATGAATTTAAATAATACTCAATAAGCTTGTAATAAAAAAGTCTCAGGCAGTGGATAATTATTAAGTGAATAAAGTTTGTAAAGAAATGGATTTTAAAAATAAAAAAAATGACAGATTAATAATTCAATAGGACAATAGATAAAATGAAAAAACAAAAGGACAATAATATATAAGCTGAAAGATTATAAGTATATAAGGTTTAGTTAAAAGGAAGCTTTAATAAATTTTTAGATAAAATAAGATTTTAAATGAATGAAGAGATCTGTTTTTTTTGCCAACTCAGCTGGCCAACAAATATTGGTTCTAGAGATATTAGAGGTTATCAAGTGAGTGCTGATACACTATTTATAAGTACATAATCATAATATAATATATGGTATCAACATCATTAAGGGAAGTGTTTTAATACAGCTATAGATGAGTACGCAGCCTAACTTTGATATTATCATGTATGGTGGTTAAGAAATGTTGAGACTTCTTAGAATGCAACAAAATTATATAAAATATCTTTTGTGTTTAATGAAATAGTCATAACAGAAACAAGCATGTATTCCTAAATGATGATTGTAAAAATATTTAAACCAAGTATAAATATCATATAATCCATTAAAACCCTGGAATGTACAATGCCCACAAAAATCTCAGGTTAATGAAAATTTTAATTGAAGTTTTGAGAAGGAAAGGAGGAATTTTCTAGAATGAGAGAGCAAACATAAAAAAAAATATTTGTAGAATCACAAATAAAAATGGCTATGTCAAAACCAATTCTTAGTAATATGATAAGTCATATTGAGAAGACTGGTTTGAATTCAAGTCTTAAATTACAACTTTCTTGAAATTAAAACTAAAATAACATAGAACTATTATAATTATCAATAATTTTAGACATTAAATAAAATGAATCAAAGCATTAAAATAATATTTTTACACATAAATCAACTATCTTATTTCATCATGAGTTCAGGAAAGGCATTACAATGCACCAATTGGTGTAAATCAATAAGTAAATATTAATATATTCTCCAACTACCCACCATGTTATTGAAAACCCATTAAATGTTATATTTATAAGGGATAAATGTGGATTAATATTTTATCAAAATATTTTTGTTATATAAAAGGACATTACTGTGAAAAATATTCTTTTTTTCCCTTAATACTATGGATAAAACTAAAGGCAAATCATATGCAATTTACCCATGATAGTTTTCAACTATGGCGAATGTCACATGACATATCATATTTTTGTTTTTACATGCTGACATTCATATAATCAATCTAGATTAAATTGGAATCATAATGGTGAATAATAAAAATTACTTTAACAATTGACCTAAAAACATTTATTTAAGACGTGCTTTTCCCTTTAGACCAAAAAGATATAAAAACAGCACAGTATCCTATGAATAATATCAAAATTTTATTTTTTCTCAGTCTATATTTATTATTCTTATCCCAATAAAGCATCAAATGAAATTTTCTGCTTAGCACTTCAGTATATATTTTCTACTCCAGAGCCCTCTATTGTAAGCTTGAGCAATAAATAGACATAGTCAACCAATTCCAGAAATTAGTTTGAAGATGTGAATATAAAACTATCAAATATTACCCAATGATTACTCAAGCTTCTAATAGATGGCTCTAAAGTAAATAAGAGAATTCCTGCTCCTAAAATATAGACTTAAGTTTTCCAGTCATTTTACCATGATCTATCATTATTCCTTTTTTAAATTTTTTTCTCAATAGTATATTTTAATTTTAGCTTCCTGTACCAAGAACTCATTTTTAAATTAAATGAGCCTCAGATGCATGCCAATTTTCTATTTGAAGATATTGATTTATTGTTTTATTGATAATAAAAATATTTTTTGTTTGTTAATTAAGAATTTTGTCCACAAGAACTAGTTTTAATATAAAAACAAGCTTCATCAGAGAAATTTGTAACTCCCCCATCTCATTATGAAAAAATGGATTGTTTATAATTGCAGTTTTGGAGACCAAGTTAGGAAGTGAGCTAGAGTTTTTCCAGCAATGAAAAGTGTTTAGGTAAATCGGGATATTTTATAGTAATTCACTTTTAGCCCATCCCATATTGATTACTAACGAGAGATCTAGCTATTCTTACTTAAAAGAAAAAATAGTCAAGCGTTGTTAGCCGAGAGGTCATCGCAGCCGCCATGCAAGCAAGCAGTTGGTTGCAGACGGTTGTGGGTTCGCCTCCCGGACGATGCTATGACATATGAAAAAAAAAAAAAGAAAAAGTAAGAAAAGAAAAAAGTTCTCTGACAGTAAATTAGCCCAGTGAGTAAGAATCTAAATCTATAATATTAAGGGAGAGGAAGAAGGTTGATGGAAAGCCTTTTCTTCAGGGCTTATTTAAAAATGATTCTTGACTTTTTAATAATAAAAAAATTTAAACAATTTATGGAAATTCTTTATCAAACCACAGAAAATCCTAAATAAAGAATATGTTTGACACATACAAATATAATAAAATTTGATTGAAAAGCATGTATACCCTTAGACATCATAAACACTATTAACAAAATTATAGAATAATGGAGATATGAAAAAAATAAGACTGGATTAAATATATGTAGAGAAAGGGTGTGTGTATGTGTGATAGAATTATCATACATGTGACTGAATGCATAATATGAAAAAATGACAGCGATAGTTTTATGATAGTGTTTACACAGATGAGAATGCATGAAAAATTTATGAATGTAAATTTAAGTAATTAATTTATTTATTTTTAATTTATGAGTTATTGAAATAATAGATGGTGAGCTCTTAGGATCAAAGGAAGTAGCTACTGTATTTTGAATTCTTTAACATTGAAACAATTATTTCTGCTATTATAAAAAAAACTGTTAAATTATATTTTCAAAATTGATGCCACATGTCAAAATTTTAAATTAGTCTTTATTTGTGTATTTATGGGTGTATGTGTGTGTTAGTGTAAATAAAGGAATAAGTGGGATTAATTACTGTAATAACTAGAAAAATAAATGAACATTTCTGTTACTAGATAATCATAAATTACCATGTACAGCCCTTAAACTAAACTAATTTGCTCTTGTTTAAAAATAAATTTATTAAACATAGTAACATAGTAATATACAGTTAAACTTTATAAAAATTTACATAGCATTCAGAATGAAACTTGGAAAGGTCAATGCAGAGAAAAGGGTATCTTAATAAGATTAAGAGGAAAATAAAACTTTCACCCAAGTATCATCATGTAGACTCACAGGCGAAAGCAGAGAGTCTCGCTGCTTGACTGGATCAAGAAGCTTAATAAAGACACTTAGAGCCGAGTCTTGAGAATGACCAAAGATGAGCCTTATAATCCACAGTGTCATTTTTTGCATTGAGTTCACTAAGAAACAAGATTTCTGCTGTATTCATAACTCTGAACTATTTCCATTATCTAATATTAAGTATTGAATGATTTTAGAAAAATTAACTTTATTTAAATTTTCCAATTGCTTTAATTGTTAGTAATAATAGCACACAGGTTAGTATATATATGTACAATGTTACAATTGGTATTCTTCTTCTCTCTTCTTTAGGTATTGCTGGCCTGATCAGTGACAGTACTAGTATGGAAATCATACCTCGATCCTTAGATTCTTAAATATTGATTTTTAAGGCAATTTTGCTTTAAAATTTAATATTCAAGAATCTAAAGGTCCAGGTTTAATTGTCACTGATGAAAAGAGAGAATGGTACCAATCAAAACATTATGCATATACTGTATGCTATTGCTAACAGTTAAATATAATTGGAACATTTAAATAAAGTTATTTTTTTAAAGTCATTTAATATTTAATATTAGATGATGTAAATAGTCCAATGTATAAATACTACTAAAATACCATCATCATAAAACTTATTAAAACAGGAAAAACTCTCTATACATATTGCCACTCAGTGCAAGCCAGAGTAATCAATGGATGCCAGAAGGCTTGTGCGTAAAATCACCATCTAGTGCCTACTCATCCAGTATCCCCAAACTAGTTTCTGGCTTGTGGCCTTCATCAGTGAGAAGCCTTGGATCTGAGTTAAGAGCAAGCATAAGAAATGGTGATCATGTGATTTTCATCATAAAACTTCAGGAAAACAAATTTCTTTTTCATTTCTAATTCAAGTTGTTGTATGTATTTAAACGCAGATATATATTTTTATAAGCACAGGACTAAGAAGAATTGCATTTTTCCTTTATTATAAAAGAAAGACAAAATTCTTCTAACTTTTTATGCTTATAAAAATATATGACTGAGTTTAAATCCATATAACAGCTTGGGTTAAAAATGAAAGAGGAATTTTTTGTTACTAAGTTGAACTGCAGGCAAAAATCTATTTTGGGCTACTAGAGCTAATTACTTTAAGTTAAGGAATACAAATTGCAGGTGTTGCTTTCTTAGTGAGGACCAATGCTAACCTCATTTATGTTTTTTCATCATAATTAATCCATAAAAATATATAATTTAATACACATACAAATATATATGTAAGAAAGCTTAATGATAAATTCGATTATTTTACAGTAGGACTATCTGTGATTTATCTTTAACAGTGAAGTTCACTATATTGAAAGCTTCTAGGGCAAATAATTAGTAGAATAAACATTTTTTTATACAAAATTAACATTTATGCAATAACATCATAATATAAATAGTAGAATGACAGCCATCTTTGTCATATAAAACTTAATTAATATTTACATTCAATTACACAATCTTTAGCAATAAAATACCACACTGAACATATTTTTACGTAAATGTATTATTCTAAAAAAAATATAAAAACTAGTGGCAAAAATGGTATATATATTTTTGTTTAAAAGTATTTTTCTAGATGCATATACTGTAATAATTTTGGTTATAAAAATAGAATTTGAAAGTTGATAGCATAAAAATAAAAAATAAAAATAATAATAATAATAATAATAATAAGAAGAAGAAGAAGAATAAGAAGAATAAGAAGAAGAAGAAGAAGAAGAAGAAGATGAAGAAGAAGAAGAAGAAGAAGAAGAAGAAGAAAGAAGAAGAAGAAGAAGAAGAAGAAGAAGAAGAAGAAGAAGAAGAAGAAGAAGAAGAAGAAGAAGAAGAAGAAGAAGAAGAAGAAGAAGAAGAAGAAGAAGAAGAAGAAGAAGAAGAAGAAGAAGAAGAAGAAGAAGAAGAAGAAGAAGAAGAAGAAGAAGAAGAAGAAGAAGAAGAAGAAGAAGAAGAAGAAGAAGAAGAAGAAGAAGAAGAAGAAGAAGAAGAAGAAGAAGAAGAAGAAGAAGAAGAAGAAGAAGAAGAAGAAGAAGAAGAAGAAGAAGAAGAAGAAGAAGAAGAAGAAGAAGGAAGAAGAAGAAGAAGAAGAAGAAGAAGAAGAAGAAGAAGAAGAAGAAGAAGAAGAAGAAGAAGAAGAAGAAGAAGAAGAAGAAGAAGAAGAAGAAGAAGAAGAAGAAGAAGAAGAAGAAGAAGAAGAAGAAGAAGAAGAAGAAGAAGAAGAAGAAGAAGAAGAAGAAGAAGAAGAAGAAGAAGAAGAAGAAGAAGAAGAAGAAGAAGAAGAAGAAGAAGAAGAAGAAGAAGAAGAAGAAGAAGAAGAAGAAGAAGAAGAAGAAGAAGAAGAAGAAGAAGAAGAAGAAGAAGAAGAAGAAGAAGAAAAAAAAAATCTAATAAAATGGTGGAAATCTAAACTTTATTTATCAATTTAATTGACCTACATTTTTTTTTATTTCTATTGGTAAAATTACTGTGTATACATTTTTAAAAATATTTGCCTAAGTATGTACATTATAAAAAGTTATAGCAGTGAAATTTGAGACTGATTAATCATGATACTAAAAAAAAAAAAATCAAAATTAATGTCTGTTAAAATGGTAAAATTAAAAATTTAGTTGTCAATTTATTTTGTTTACTTCTTTTTATCTCTAATGGTAAAAATATTATACATATTTTTAAAAAAAAATTCTCCTAGATGTGAAACCATAATAAATTTGTTTATATGGTATAAAGATAGAATTTGAAATTGGATTAATGTTGATATAAAAAAAATCAAAATAAAATCTAGTAAAATGATATAAACTATGCAACTAAATGGTATTATTAAATCAATGAGTGCTATTGGATGAATTAAAATGTTACAATAAACACTATTGGCTGAAATAAAAACCAAATGCAAAATAATTTTTGCATCATTTACATTTTTATTTGCATTTAGTTTATCTTCTGTAATTTGACTTAATAATTTTTTTTGTATGAATACAATATTAATTTTAATTATGAGCCAGAAAAATAGAATCAAAAACTTAATCGGAATTAGAATGAAGAATAAAATCATTTCTAAAAAAAGAAAACTGTAAAATGATCAATGATTTAAATTTTCAATAAGGTATAATATTAAATCAATGTTCTATAATATTTTTTTAGAAATGACAGAGTTAAAAGGGCACAAATAATAAAAAGAATTTTATTAAAATTTTTATTGTAATATTAGGGAATTAATGGATATTTTTTTTGCTAATGTGGATTAATCAAAACCAAATAGCTGAAGTGAAATATTAAGCAATTAGTTGAAGAATATTTTGCAATGTCTTAATTAGAAGTATTGCTCCTGTGAAGAAGTTTATTGCTACCAAAATTATAATTCACCAGATATGGAGGGGGGGGACTTGGATTGCAAAGAATTAGAAGACATGTAGAAGTGTGAATGCAGTTGAGACCGCAATTAAATGATATCCCACATAAAAAAAATGGAATTTCTGAAATCAATGATCTTGGAATCTTTTATTGATATATAAGTTTACATTTTAATTTTATTATTTTAAAAAAGTTATTTAATCTTCTTTAAAATGTCATTGCACTATGTATATACAGTAAAGTCATGCACTATATTTTGTTTTAAGACCCCCTCATGTTCAATGTATATAGCATATAATAACTCATCTTTTGTCGATAAACACTGATTAGAATAGAATACATTTAATATATAAATATATATATAGAATAGAATACATTTTATTTATTGAACGGCAAGTATATAATACTTTTCAATACACAAACATATATATCACAAACATTTTTTTATATGAATATTATGTATAGATTAATGAAACTTATAGTATAAACAAAATTTTAAAAAATAATTAATAATATAGTTATTAATAATAAATTTAGTAAATATTTATTGTATTATCTGAGTGAATGTTAAGAAAAAATACATCCTAACCTCTACATATTTTTATCTTTAAAATAAAGTAAGTACAACTTTCATATTAAATTAATAACTGTTTTCTCTTATAGAAGCAATGATCTCTTTTTATCCAGAAATTACAATCTCTCTAGTTTTTTTTCCATATGTCATAGCATTGCATCGGCCAGGAGGTGAACCCACAACCGTCTGCAACCAACTACTTGCTTGCAAGGCAGATGCGATGACCTCTAGATGAATATTAAGTTTAAATAAGCTTTAAAATTTTGTAAAACTTTTACTCTTAGAAAATATTTTATTAAGTGAAATGCTGCAAGTCAAATTTGGAAAGGATAATAAAGAAAAAATAAAATATATGTGCTTTCAACATAAATCAAAGATAGTTTATTATTATATGCAATCTGTATGTGTTTGGTTCAGAGAAGAAAAAAAAGAGCTATTATATACTAAAATGTACTAATTTTGATGTTTTTTTTGTTGATATATTTATATTTTTGTTTGTTTGCTTACATTTTTTTTTTTTGGATAGTATATAATTGAAATTGGATAGTTAAATATAGCATAGTCAATGGTTTCCTTGTACAGTAATTAATTTTATATGTATTTCTGCATTTTTAATTTTTCCTGCCTAAATGATTGTTGGGTCATGGGTGTGGGTCTGAAATGGATCAATGTATAAATACATGTATTTCAAGGTAAGCTCCAATGAGCTAATGATAGAATGAATGGAATTTTAAGAATCAAATTAATTTATTTTTCAGATTCCACTATACTTGTAGTAGCTTAACTTCTTGTCTAGCACACTTGTGGGTTTTCATCTCATAATCTATGGATCAGTAAAGGAAGTTACATAGTACATAAAAGACATATAATAATTATTTAAATATTACTAATTTCTATACTATCAAAGTGCTTATTCAGTGCATTTGTTATATGCGCAAATGGAGTTGGTGACTTTCACTTTCCCTTTCCTATTAGTCTTTCCTCAATTTTAATCTATTTAATCTAAAGCCATGCCCTATCTAGCCATATATTTTAGAAATGTAGAAGAGTAGTTGAGATTGTTTTAGCTCTACTATAGAAATGTTTATACTTAATTGAATTTTAAATTTAAAATTTCTTTCAACTTTCTATATACTCAAAAAGCATTTCTTTTTCAAACCTTTAAAAGAGTAAACAACATTTCAATGATTTACAGAAATACCCAACCTTTTGCTCCCTTTATCTTCTTGGCTTTTAGAAAATCATCTGGTACCCTTATTCATTATAATAAGATATAAACAGCAATTTTTTTTATAAAAGCTTTCTTCAATGAATAAGTAAATGTTAACTGAACATTTTGAGCTGTTGGATTTTGTAATAAGAAAAAAGTCTATGCAACTTTACTGTTTCTGTGTCCAAAAAGAGACTTGAAATGTTGCTACTGTGGCTGGCAGACTGTATCAACATGGAGTAGCCCAAAAATGTTGATTAACTGTTTTTGGAATATAGTAATAGCATAATATACTTATTTACCTGTTATTTATTACACCTCTGGACAAGCTTCCCATACCCCAGGTTGGGAATCCCTGACCTAGTTTATTAAGAAGACTAGAACAAACATCTTTATAACAAGGCAAAACTCTCTCCATAGAGTAGTGCCACCCTGTTCCAACCAGAATAATCAATGGATGCCAAATGGCTTGTGCATAAAATCCCTATCTAGTGCCTATTCATCCAATATCCCCAGACTAGTTTCTGTCTTGTGGCCTTTGTCAATGAGGAGGCTTGAAATTGAGAGCACTGCACTCAGACCTTAGGATTTAATGCAACCCTCCAGCAGCCACCTTTTAACTCTACTTAACTACAAAACCATGAGAATGAAAATAAAAATAGGATAATATTTTCAATCTAAGCTCAATAGCTTATATAGTGATGTGGGTCTGAACTCAGTTCAGCACCTATACATTTAGGTGTCTTTGGCTCTTTAACAATCATAGCCACCATTATCCTATTAGGCAGGATTGGTGTTAAACCACTAAACATCACATGATCACTATCTCTTATACTAGCACATAATTGTTATTAAACAAAGCAAAACTCTCTCCATACAGTAACAATTATGTGCTAGTATAAGAGATAGTGATCATGTGATGTTTAGTGGTTTATCTTTATAACAAGGTTAAACCAAGTCTCCATATACTTTTACATTTCTAGAACATGAAATAAAAATGGAGAGATATTGGTTTATTGTGCATTCAAAAAGTTCAATAAATCAGCATTTTAATAATACTAAATATTAGAATTTAAATATTAATCATATACAAATTCAACACACACACTTTGATGCTTATTACAGTGCTATCCAAAGAAATAGGCATAAAATTTATGTTATGGTAAAGCAATCTTCAAATATTAATACAGAGAATCTTGCTGCATTTTCTAATGAGATTTTATTATATATCTACAAATCTCTATGTATTATATATCTTCCATAAGTATAAGGATCACATTATGCTGAGTAGCATATCTAATTGCCATGTCCATGGCCTGGAATTCTAATTTAGCCTGAATGACTCTTTTTTTTTGTCAGTACACAAAAATAATTAGGATTTTTTCAGGTAGTCACCACTTAGCAGTCAAGGATTGGGATTCAACAGCAAAAGGTTTTACAATTGAAGTTCAATCTGGTAATTTTGGTGTCAAATATCACATGATTTCTTGAGGGATTATTTTTTTAAAACTCATATAATTATCCAGTATCAGTTAGAAAATGATTCTCTTACTAGTATTCATTAGAGGAAACCATCCTAAGTATCTTCAGGCAAGTCAGAAGATTGTCAATGTGTTGTCTGTAAAAACAAACAATACAATTGTAAAATAATGTGATCCTCATCCTGATGAGATAGATATCATGTTCTTATAGCTTATTTTGATATAATTACTACAATTAAGATGACATTCATCGACATCATCACTCTTTTAAACACTATTGATGAACTACAGATTAAAAGTCATTACAAGTTTGATCAAATTTTTTTACTCCATAACTTCTCCACACCATTCCGGCAATCTTCCTTATTTCATTCATCTATTTCACATGTAATTTGTTTTTAGGTTTTTAATAATCCATTGGAAGCCAGTTTAAGATTTTTACTGATCAACAATTCCATTTTAGTTTTTCAGTTTTTTTCAATAATGTTAGTAATACTTATTCATTCTTTTACTCAATTATTTATTTTTAATCTCTCTTAGTTACTTCCAACATCGATTCATATGTACTTTATGAGTGACAAGTCTATGCATAGCATTTCTATTAAATATTCAAACCTCAGATCGACATGTTAGAACTGGTGAAACATATTTATTAAAAATTATCATTTTCAATCCCATAGCATATTTTCGTTTAATATTAAATTATTTTTATCAAAACCACTCAGTCCAAGATGATTTTTTCCATTATGTTTCCATTTTTATTAATAATCTCACCAAGATATTTGTGATAGTCATAAAAAATGATTATCAGTATTTATTTTCTTCCTTGAAAAGACATTACATGTTACTGTAGTCCTTTTAGTAATTTATTCTTGAACCTATTTTCTTATTTTCATATGATAATTCTTATAATATTTCCCGAAGCTCTAAATCTTTCTTAGCAAAAAAATCATGTCATATCTTGATGACTTAAATAATCTTTACAACAACCAGTTTTATGTAGAACTGTTTGCGTAATAGAGAATTAACTCATATCAAAATATTTACACTCTAAGATCAAATTTACACTAGATTTTAAAATCAAAGCTGCAGCTGAAATTTATGTTGATTATTTGTTTTTATATTGCAACAGAAAATATACATAAGATGCATCAGATATTGGCATTAGCTGTGGAAAAGTTAATAAAGTATATTATAAATTACGTAGCATATGTGTTGAATAGTCACTCTTACATTAATACAAGCATCATGGGCAGATCTTTTTAAAACCAATAGTATATAAAATAATAATTATAATATATCTATTACTTGTACATTCAGTATTTTTTAATTTAAAAAATATTAGGTTCAAGATCAATAGGCTTTTTATGTTAGAGAAACCAGAGATGAATACCCTTTAATCCAGAATGCTTGTACCAGTAAGTAAATAATTATATGATCAGTTGCTTGGAAATCATGATATTTCAAGAAACAAAGTAATAGGTTGAAATAAATCCATGAAACTTTATCACTTTATCTATCACTCTATAACTGTCAACACTACTGCATTTTATAAAACTTGCATTGGCCTTGAAAATCAAGACCTGTGGTTCACAACTCTATCAGTTTCAATGCTCAAATTTACTTCCATTATAAAATGCTTCTTACTTCCCTAATTAACATCACAAAAAGGTTAATGAAACAGATGACTCGTTTCTTCCAAAATTCTTATTAAAACTTTAAATATTTTAACAAGTCTAGATTTAGGAAGGAATTATCTAACGGGTATTAAATATATGAATTGAACGTTATTTTTTCGGAAATATTTAACGTACAACTTAAAAAAACAGTTATTTTCAATTAGATATGAAGATATTCTTGAAAATCTAATTTATACAGTAAAACAAAAATCAGATGTAATAGATTTGTGATACCTAGCAGTAATGCAGCTAATTTAAAAAGCAAATTATTTATATTTGTTTAGACTAGCTATAACAATGGTATATTTTGTAATAGCTTTATTATTTTATAATATAATTCTATATTTAAGATGTCAATAATTATGCGCTTATAACGCTCGTTAAAGAAGTTATATATATTATTAAATTTATTTAAAGCTTAGCGCTTTCAAAGCTCTATGGCTTCATAATCATAGCTGTGTGCGGTTGATAGTGATGAGGGGGCGTATTCAAATTTATATTAATTAGATATTTAAGATGGAAGAATAAATTATATAAAAAAACTAATTGTATACCATCTTCTATAATGAGTCAGCATAATACCACTTGTAACTCTAACCTTCCTCTTGGTTGATAAAGTACTTAGTAATTATCATTATTTGTCATCAATATCAATCCAGTAGAAGATAAATTCAGTTTCTTTGATTCATAACTTTTCTTTACCACAACCCTATAACAAACCTGTTTATTTCAACATAAATCTCACATATGGTCTTTCTTTTTCTAGCTTCTCTGTTTGGTTTAAACTAATTATCTCTCATCACTTTTTAGATTGATGTGCCTAGTCTGATTTTATTTCAATCACTTAATTCTTTCAATGATATCAGTACTGTTTCTCTTTTTTATGTAGATTTTTTTGATTCCTCTTTATTATTCCGAGCATCTGTAGTCTCAAGTGTTTATAATGGTTTTTTTTAATTATGTATCCAAGTCTCACTTCTTAAAAGTAAACACTGGTGAAATATTTTTATTAAAACATTTTCTTTCAGTCACATAGTAATAATTAATAGAAATAATTTAAAATAAATATGAAAAAAAAAAAACAGTATGAGAACATTTGCTAGAATGAATATTGAACATAAAAAAATGTTTTATGCATTGGTAAAGTGATGAACTCAGATGAGCAAAATACAAAAAAAAAACAAAAACACAACAATATTAGTTTACGTAAATGAATAGAATTGTTGTGTTTAACCTAACTTTGATATTTGAATGTCACAAGACATCCCAAAGCAACTAACTATTTTAATATTATTTAAAAGCATTATGCTTTGGTACTCAAAACAACATTTTTATGCAATGAATGTTATCAGTTTTGATTGATGGTTATGAAACGTAAACTATAAATATTAAGATAAAACGCATATCGCAAGCAATATATAGAAATAGGAAAGAAGTTGTTAGAAGTAAGAAGGAGATATAGAAAACTGAAATTATTTGCAAAGATCGAAGAAAGTCAAGGTAGATGGATGATTACACAGAAAATAAATAAATCATAGACTAGGAAATTCTAGACTGGGTATCAACAGATGCAAAATATCCTTAGAAAAAATTTAATTGAAGATGGTGATATCAAAAATTTGCATCATTTTTGCCGCATTATTTGAAGAGGATAACTCATAATACATTAAAAAAAAAAATCCAAGTACTTTCTATAATTACTTTCTTGGTCTAAAACAGTTATAACCAAATTTTAAATTTGAAAAAAAAAAAAAAACCAACTTGACAATATAATTATTTAATATTAATGATAATAATAAAAAAAAGACCAGGTTTAAATTATGAATAATAAATTTCAACCACCGTAATGACTAAAACAAAATAATCAAAACACATCTGAGGTTTCTTTGTTCTACTTTTTTAAAAAAAATATAATTTATGCTTTAGATACGAGTCTAATAAAAGTTTAAATTATTTATTACTGCCATCTAGGGTGTAATAAACAAAATAGATTTGATTGACGTAACGCATTTCAAAGATATATATAATTATTAATTCGGAAATTGGTCTAAATGGACTATACTATTCTATATATTATTTTTAAAATCTAAGTTATAATTTTTTTTCATGAAATATATATATGTAGAATGTTAATAATTTAAAATTTTAAAATGAAAATATTAATTATTTATTTTAATTAAAATAAAAATTCAAGAAAATTACGTTTGAATTAATTAAAATAATAATGGACATTTTTTTTTTTTTTATAATTAAAAAGAAAATTTTTCTTTTTATTAAAAAAGTTGAATTACGTATATTATTGCTATTAGCAGCCACTCTTAAATATGTATACCCATCCTAATTGTAGTAGGAAAAACGGTAGAACGATGAAATATGAGTTTTACAAGACTATATATGAATCACTTCGTGAAATACAGATTAGTTTTTCGCAGAGGCAAAACTCTCCATATCGTAGCCATTTAGTACAAGCCAGAATAATCAATGGATGCAGGAAGATTAGTGCATAAAATTCCTATCTAGTGCCTACTCATCCAATATCCCCAGACTAGTTTCTAGCTTGTGGATTTCATCAGTGAGGAGCTTTGGATCTGAGAGCAATGCATCTAGATCTTAGGATCTAATGCAATTCTCCAGCAACCACCTTTTACTATTTTTAGCTAAATATAAAGCTTTGAGTCCAATGAAAACACAATAATATTTTCAAGCTAAGCTCATTAGCTTGTATAGTTGCATAAATCTGAACTCAGTTCACTATCCATATTTTTTGGTGTCTTTGGTTTTTAATACCCACAGTCACCATAATCTGATTGGGAAGGTTTGGTATTAAACCATCAAACATCACATAATCACCATTCTTTATTTTTACACAAACTGTTTTTCACAGAGGCAAAACTCTCTATACAGTATAACACCAAAAACACTTAAAATGTATGGATGCTGAACTGAGTTCATATCTATTCAACTATACAAGCCAATGAGCTTAGCTTGAAAACATTATTGTGTTTTTATTTTGGTCTCAAAACTTTATAGTTAGCTAAAAAAGTAAAAGGTGGCTGCTGGAGGGTTATATTAGATCCTAAGATCTAGGTGCAATAGTTTCAGATCCAAAGCTCCTCATTGATGAAAGCCACAAGCTAGAAACTATTCTGGGGATATTGGATAAGTAGGCACTAGATAAGAATTTTATGCACTAACTTTCACGCATCCACTGGTTACTCTGGCTAGCACTGAGGGACGCTACTGTATGGAGAGTTTTACCTCTGTGAAAAACAGTTTGTATAAATATAAAGAATGGTGATCATGTGATGTTTGATGGTTAAATACAGATTAGTCTCATATTACATGATGAACTTCTAGTTTGTTTATTTAATAATTTGCAATACTACCTTTTAACTTTTTTTTTTCATTAACTTAATTTTTAAAAGAATTTAAAGTAATTATTAAGATACTTTTTTTAGACTGTCTTTGAAATAATTTTTCTAAAGTAAATGGGATCTATCTTCTCCATTAAAACCAAATGCAAAATCGCCATAAAACATATTTTTAATAAGTCTGCTATTGTTCATTTTATTTCTTTAAATGCTAATTTATTGAAGCTATGCGTCAAATAATAATAGATTCCATAACATCTCAGCCAATAAACTATAGAACATATCGATTGGTCTTATACTCTTACCATTATTTTTTAAAACTTTAGGTTTAATCTTTAAATAAAAAGCTATTAGCATTTTTATATTGCATCTATAGGGGATCTATGTCTCTCATTCATGCAATATAGTAACAAAATAACAATTGTATTATTATGATGCAATAGATTATATATAAACTAATTAAATGTGAAACAAACACACTGGAGTTTGTTTCACATATTAATATCAAAATTCTTATTTCTACCTAAAAAGCTATGAATTTATTTGAATTGATTCATATTTATAAGCTAAAAGTTACTGAATAGTTTTTCCCCATACAATCAATAAAAGATGTTTCTTGAATTTTAATTATAAATCAAAGTCTTTATCTATTGTATTTGAACATTAACAAGATTCTTCTTTTAAATTGGCAAGAATAACACAAGAATGAAAAATGTTTGCTTTTAATCATCTCATGCTGAGTATACTTTATAAAGCCACCTATGGATTGTTCCAAAAGGTTAGTTACATTTTAAATTTCTCAAATATTTTATTAACAATTTCATAATCTGTATATATTGTAAGAAATAACAAAAATATCACAATACAACATATATATATAACAAAACTAAAATATATTCCAAACAACGTAAACAATTTATAATACAATATAAATAAAAACTCAATAAAAACTCATAAAGAAATATTTTCGATTATATTCATAATCATTTTCAACTCAACTTTCAAAATGGAATCATCTATTACTAACCGGAAACACATGTCGATTTAAATATCCCACAATTCATTAATCCTAACATTTGCTGACTGTCTGTTTATTATCGTATTTTTATACCTACTAATAAAAACTGCCTCTTTAATTTTTCTTTTTTCATTATCTCTCTCTTGGCCTAAAATTTTTATTTTATTTATACCAAAATTAAACTTAAAATTACAATTTCTATCATGATCATAAAAAACAGATTCAGTATATAACTTGACTTCATTACTATTATCATTACATATCTGTACATTTTTCAAAACTCTTTTATATAACTATTTATGTTCTTTAATTCTTTTCTCTATATTACATCTAGATTCTCCTACATATGATAAGTTACACCCATAAAAAATTCTATAAATTATATTACTCACGTTATTTTTTTCTAACTTATCTTTTGAATTATTAACCATTCTATTTAAATTACATGGATCAGGTAATTTAAATAGAATGGTTAATAATTCAAAAGATAAGTTAGAAAAAAATAACGTGAGTAATATAATTTATAGAATTTTTTGTGGGTGTAACTTATCATATGTAGGGGAATCTAGATGTAATATAGAGAAAAGAATTAAAGAACATAAATAGTTATATAAAAGAGTTTTGAAAAATGTACAGATATGTAATGATAATAGTAATGAAGTCAAGTTATATACTGAATCTGTTTTTTATGATCATGATAGAAATTGTAATTTTAAGTTTAATTTTGGTATAAATAAAATAAAAATTTTAGGCCAAGAGAGAGATAATGAAAAAAGAAAAATTAAAGAGGCAGTTTTTATTAGTAGGTATAAAAATACGATAATAAACAGACAGTCAGCAAATGTTAGGATTAATGAATTGTGGGATATTTAAATCGACATGTGTTTCCGGTTGGTAATAAATGATTCCATTTTGAAAGTTGAGTTGAAAATGATTATGAATATAATCGAAAATATTTCTTTATGAGTTTTTATTGAGTTTTTATTTATATTGTATTATAAATTGTTTACCATTGTTTGGAATATATTTAAGTTTCGTTATTGTATTATTGATATTAGCGGACATTTATTTTGTTTTATATATATATGTTAATAGTTATACATAAAAACATTTGTTGGAAGATGTACTTTTCAAATGTTAAGTATCTATTTTAACATTAACCTATTATTACATATTGAACACTATCTACTGTTTTGTAATAGAAGTAAAATAATATCAATAACTAAATAAAACAAAACATGAATGAAACAAAATAATGATACATATATTCAATAAAAGTTGGAAGAATTAACTATATGACATAACAATATGCAAAATACATAGCACATACAACTTTATTTATACTACCATATTATATAATTTTCCATCCATTATTAATTGACCAATTATTAATTAAATTTATTGAAGTTTTATAAATATTCATACAATTATTCAAGTTATGCTCAATATAATATGTTTCATACATTTGTCTTTTCTTGGATCTCTAATGTAATTTAAAATTTTAATAAATTTTTGTAGCATCTTTTAAAAAGTGAAATTAAAAAAAATCTTACAGTTTTGAATTTAAGTCAATTTTAGAATAAGTAAAGAGAACTGCTCTTGGAAGCATATAAATAAGCTGAGACAGTTAGGTGATATTATTGTTGGTAATTGTGTCATATTGATGAAAGCAGTTACAGTATTTTAAAACATAGTTCTAAATATAAGAGTTCATAGGATATTAGCCCTTAACAAGTAGTCCAGTGGTAATAATGGCAGGCTGAAGAGTTAAATGTCTTTGACCAAGTCTTGACTGAGAAAAGTAAAATTAAAAAAAGGGGGAAAATATTTCTATTTATACATTTGAACAAAATTATTGTTATTCTACTTTGCCTGGCACTTTTCCAAAACACATGATTAAAAAATGTTGGAATAAATTATGTTTAAAAAATAGCATGGAAGGCCATGATGATCATGCATTATTACTTTATTTAAATATTCTGTTTCTTAGATATCATAATCTTTCTTTAAACAGATACTATAAACTAACTAGTTAATTATAATTGATGGACAATGTAAAAAGAGTAATTTAAGGATACATTGTAAGATTATAAAAATGCAGTGACATGATTATAAAAAAAGTAGTAAGTTTATCAGTTTGCTGGATATTATGCTACTGAATTAAAAAAATCAAGTCAGATGTCACATGATCTAATTTAATAAGCTTGTATTACAAATGTTATATATAGAGCATGCAAATAAGCTCTTAACAAGTTTTGCAGAATATCCCCAACCTCAGACTGGTTTCTATTTAAGTTAGATAGCTGGATTGAAAGACATATAGATGTCTAAAAATTTCAGACTTTTTACTTGATAGTTATACATTAGATAAAGTGCTGGGCTTGTCCTGGTATTTTTAATCTAATGCTTGAATATTCTAGCACCTCACTGAGGATGCCAGTAGCATACGCTGGTCTGGGGTTGGGGATATTCTGCAAAGCTTGTTAAGAGTTTATTTGCGAGCTCTATATATAACATATGCTACTGAATCTATTATTATAAAAACATCTCATTGTTGCAAAAATAGATGCATGAAAAGTTAAAAGAGAACTTATATTAAATAGACAAAGTTTTGGATATGATAATTATAAACCCATATCTTTTTGTTTTATATACTTTTAATCTTGCTTTTGTGTGTGTGTGTGTGTGTGTGTGAGTTAAACAGATTATCTGGTAATGACAAATCTTTATCATTTTTATAAATTTATTTCCTACCTTTTTTATTATAGACATAATTTTATGACATTTATTGTAATGTAATTAGTTATTCAAATATTTCAATGTGTTTATTACTTCAATGCTCAATTTAATCATCCCAATTTCGATTACTAGTAGTATTTTCTAGAGCTAGAAATTAAATTAATGTTTGACAATTCATAGTTCATAGCGCTGAAAACCATTGCTAAGTAGCCAAAACATGAGATAGATTATATTAATTCATTGAAGAAAAATGCTGTTAGAAGCTACTTAATTCATTTAATTATAAGCTACTTGAATTCAAACTTCCCACAGTTATCCAATCCATCGTATACAACTGATACACTTGACCACATACATGTGAAAAAATAAATGATCTTCAATATATGTATTTTATGCTGAACTAGCACTCATCAATTGGTCCAGATTACCATCTCCAACACATAAATACAATTAGTACTCATTTTATATTAAGATAGAAAATCTTCAAGCATTAATGAACAGGCTTCAATCTTCTCCACTATCCAACTCTTCAGGCATCCATATCATTGAAAACCTAAGGATGAAATGCTCATAGTCCTAATGAGGCCAATATTATTGTCATAATGTAAGCTTGTGGTTAAGTCCTATAGAGGTCCCTACTATCACATTTTTACATGCACATTCTTGAGATTACAGCCTTAGTAAATATTACTTATAATTACATTAAGTTTAGTACAAATAATATACTTATATTTAAATATTAATTCATTTAAACAATATTACAAATATACTCAGGAGAAAATGAGATAACAGCTAAAGATTTTAAGATCGATTCAAGGCACCGTTAGGGTCAATCTGTCACTCTGCTGACTGACATTGATTTTTGATTTTACGAAAAACTGATTACAACAAATAAATAATTATAGAAGTAACTGAAAATATCAGAATATTTGAAACAACAATTAAAAACAATTACTGTGTTATTGAATATATTCAAGGGCTAACTATTCCCCCCTTCAGTTCTGCCACCTATTATAAACTTGGCTAATTAATATACGCTAAATTAGGTGGACCTATTGTAAGCTTGGGTAATCAATGTATGTTGAATGAAATGCTATCTACTGCAAACCAGGTAATCAATATATACAAGATATAGTGCTTATTAAAATCCTATCCAATGATGTTCTACCATATCTTGAGACTAATTACTGACATAAATATCCTAGTCAGTGAGAAATTTGAAATTTGAATTTAGTGCACCTGAATTTTTTTGATATTCAGCACCCATCAATTACAATTTATGTGCTATTAATCTGTTTAAATCCAAGTTTGTCATCTACAAAACTATGTGTCTTGGATTTTAAAGGCTAGGATATTTCTGAGTTTTAAATTAGAAGATTGATAGCATAAAATAGAGCAAACAGGGACTGGTGAATGAAAAAGGGATTAGATGCAAAATGCCAAGTACATTAGACCTATGTTCAAAACTCCTTATTGATGAAGACCTTAAATCAAAAACTAGTCTGGTAATATGAATAGAACATCATTGGATAAGGGTTTAGTAAGCACTATATATAGAATTTATTGATTACTCATGTTTCCAGTAAATGGTAGAGCTGCTGTGAAAAAAAATAGCTCACTGTTAAAAAGCATCTATAAGCTAGGTTTATGTCAAATAAATTTCATATTAATAAATATAATTTTATAAATATCTAATTCTTATTATTTTAATGTATAGTTCAATATTGTGGGCACCCAATGTACTACTTGTAATAATGATAGTTTATTTCATGCATCATAGTAAAGCAATGCAGCTCTGAATACTGAGAAACTAGAGGAAATTATATTAACTAATATGCATAGTCTAACTACTTTCAGACAAAGAATTTAACATAGCACATAGTTTATAAAATAACTTAATATAAGAAAATACCCAAATTGTTTATCAATCTATAAAAGATAATGGCAAGAATCCAATGCTCAGGGTCTTTTGGTTTAAATATTGAGTATCTTTAGTTTTATTTCTTATCTTTATTCTATTTTTTTGATTTTAAATTTTTGGTAATTGATAACAGTGATATTATATATTGTACTAGTAAATAATTTATATATACTAAGAGCTCTGGATTAAATCTTAATTGATCAAGTTTCTACATCTAGTAATTAATTCAGGATATATCCATTAACCATGGATGAATTATTATTAATAAATCCTAAAAAATTGAATAATATATAATACAGATAAATTTATAAAGTAATTTAGACTGTATTAAATTTTGATAATTTGCACATATTTAATTTAAAACAGCAGAGATTTTTAAACAGTTAAGCATTTGGATAAATAATTTTTTCTAAACAATATTTTATAAAGTACCAAGATCAAAATATCAAACTATTATATTTCAAAAACTAACCACAAGGAACAATGCAAAATCAATCTACCAATGATTATGAACTTAAAAAAGAGTTTTACACCTAAATTAATTTTGACAAGAGTGTCTGTTTTAGAATTCATGACAAAAATATAAGAAACCATGGAATTCTACATTGAGAGAAAGAGAAAGAGAGTGGAAGAGAGAACAATGATATGTTAATTATTTCAGAATTTTTACTCTCTATAGATACCGAAAACAACTTAGATTCTGCTACAGAGTTTGTGAATTTTATTACATATTATTTTTAAGCCTATTAGATATGGTATTACATAAGTAGTTATACAATTGTAATTATATTTTATTGAGTGCACAGAAAATATATGTAAATACTTTAAGACAGGCTTTAACCTATATCAAATGTGCCTTGAAATTTTTTATAATATTAAGCTATTATCATTTTGCCTATAGAGGAACCTCAAAAACCATGACACAAGATAATGACTTTTACAAAGATAAGAGTGACCATCTTATCTTTAACCCAAATTTCTACATATATAGACCAATCTGAAGCTCTTATCTTTATAAAAGTCATTATCTTGTGTCATGGTTCGTGAGGTCCCTCTATTGGCAAAATGATATTTGCTTGATTATTATACAAAATTTCAAGGTACATTTGATATAGGTTAAAGCCTGTCTTAAAGTATTCATATATACTTCCTGTGTGCTCAGTCAAATATAATTACAACTCTACAATAGTTTATAGATTTTTCAGTATTGAGATTGTAACATTAACTCACTATAAATTGCAAGATTTTATGAAAGTTAATTGATTAAAAAAATAGTGGACTTAAACAGTAAAGAGAATAACAACTTCACGCTCCCAAATCAGGATGCTTCAGATTGGCCTATATAAGTAGAAATTTAGGTTAAAAAATATGGCCACTCTTATCTTTATAAAAGTTGCTATCTTGGGTTGTGGTCTGTGAGATCTATTTATTGCCAAAATGATATTTGCTTGACTATTATAAAAAATTTCAAGGCACATTTGATACAGGTTAAAGCCTGTCTTAAAGTATTTATATAAGTAGTTACAAATAAGTCAATTATTTTATATAGCACGATGTTTATAAACTGTAATATTTAAACAGCATTAAACTGTGGCACTTTCACTTTCAAACACTTAAGATTCACCCATACAAAAGCGTTTGGGTTCGAAAAGATAGATGGCCATTCTATTTTTTCCAAAGACTTTATCACGTGTTTGAGTGTTAGTATTCATTCATTTTATAGTTAAAAATCCAAAGTGCATATGCAACAGTTTAATGCTGTTTAAATATTATAAGTAGTCATAATAAAAGTATTGATTTTGTAATTCTTGATTTTTAAAAGTGGTCTAGGTAATTAACTTCTAAAGTGTAATATATTTATTTTATTTAAAAAAGATATGTTTCTTCGACTTGATTTCAAAACACACACATACACAAATTATTTAATTTATTGCCAACTAGATACAATTATTGTACTCAATCAGCCATTTGGGTACTTTGATATCATACAATTTTTTGAGTAGCTAATTATAGAATTAATACCAACAAAAATATCACATGACTTTCTCAATATGCTTACTCAAATTCTTCACAATCTTTTCACCTTGCTTTAGAGTTACCGACTATAAGATTGAGTAGATAATGTATATATAAATAGCACAATGCTACAATGTCTCCAGCCTCAGACTGGTTTCTAGCATTGTTTTTTGATAACAGAAATTCAAAGCTGGAACTAATGCATTTTATGCATCTAGCAGCTACTGTTTGCTATATATTATTTAAGCCAATAGCATGAATTTAAAAATTAACCATAAGATTTTAAAGACAAATTATCTTACTTGCTTTGTTATATAAAATTAATACAATATCAGTTTTATTTATTATATACTTTTTGGGGGCTTGTCAAACAGTAGAAAGAGTCCATAGTTGACATAAAACTGACATCCATAAAATATATAGAATTTTATATCAGTGTTTGTCCAAAGGTTTGTGATGATGGTATTTCAATGGTAATCATGAGTTGGAATATTTCCTTCAGCTGATATTAAATATTGAATATCTTTTATTAAAATTCAAACCTCATTTAAACTTTCCAAATACATTCTGCTGTTAGTAGTAATATGCAGATTAGTATATAACACAATATTTTGACTGGCATTATTTTCTTCTCTTTTTCAGATATTGCTGGCCTGAATATTGTAAGAACAAACATGGAAACCAAACATGGAGTTTTTAAATTATTAATATTTTATTTTAAAAAAAGCTCTAACCAATTGAGCTATTCTACCAAAGTCAACAAGAATTTCATATATTTATCTATAAGAATCTTCTTGATTTCTCCACTTTTTTTAAAAGTAGAATTTGTTAGTGGCTTTCAGATATTATGTATTGTCATACTAAGATGACTTATGAAGTTATTTGCCATTGCCACGTGAGCAGCTTCTTTCACTTTTTTTCTTTGTACTTTTCTCACTGTAATCAAACTTTTTGTATTTTCTCAATTGAATATATGTTCATTGGTACATATATGGTCTACAACCTTAGATATTTCAGTTTTCTCTACTCTAATCATTAGTTTGTACTCTTTCAATTACTTTTCCATTGGTAACTGGTCTCACCAATATACATTTCCCCACATTCACATGTTATTTCATAGATAGTTTCTGTTTTTCAGCATTTTAAGTTTATGTTTTGTAGGTTTTTTGAATTCCTTATAATGTGAAATGGTTTTGGAAGGTTGTTCTGATGTTATACTAATTGCAGAATAGCTTTCCAAAGCCATTTTACATTATGAAAAATTCTAACATCTATAAACTAAACAAAAACTGCATCTATGAAATATGTGGATATGAAAGGATGTATATTAGCAAAACCAATTTTCCCATTAGAAATGATTATAAGAGTACAAAAATGATAATTATAAAAAAGAAAACAGGTATATTTAAAATAGCAGCCATGTATGTGCAATGGATATATGTTCAATTGGGACAATGAAGTTATTTGATAGAGAGGTAAAAGTACAAAGAATAAAATCCAAAGATGCCTTTCACTTACCCACATTAAATAACCCTGTAGGTCATCATAGTATGGTAATAGATAATGCTTTGATCTAAATTAGGAGGATCATTATAGATAATTATATACCATTCTTACTGACTAATGATTTTGGCAGAATAACTCAGTTGGTTAAAGCATTTGCTTAAATTCTATATTCTCAAATCTAAAGTTCCAGGTTCAATTCCCATGTGAGTACTAAAGAAGAGAGAAAAGTAATGGCACTTGACATATTATCTTATATAGTAGTGTGTGTGCTATTTTCACTGATAAGGCCCACAATACTCAAAAGAAGAAAAGAAAATAATACCACTTGAAACATTGCCTTATATATTAACCTGTGTGGTATTACTAACAGATGAATGTATTTATAAAGTTTAAATCAAGTTTAAATTTTTATAAAAATATGCAATATTTAATATTAGATAAGAAAATAGTCCAACATATAATTTTATAGAATATCTATATAACTGTGCAAATGAATTAGCCAAGTTCAAAATATATATTTTTTTTGAATTTATTATTAGCTTGAATAATATTAAGGAGTAAATGATGAGATGTTATAGAAAAAAAAATCAAGTCAGATGTCACATGACCTAATTTAATAAGCTTGTATTTACAAATGTTATATATATATAGCTCATAAAATAAGCTCTTAACAAGCTTTGGGAATATTCCCAACCCAGGCTGGTTTCTGCTACTGGTGTCTTCAATGAGGTGCTAGGATATTCAAGAATTAGATTAAAAATACCAGGACAAGCCCATCACTTTATCTAATGTATAACTATTAAGCAGAAAATCTGAAATTTTTGGACATCCATATGTCTTTCAATCCAGATATCTAACTTAAATAGCCATATGGGACTGAACTAAGTTTATATATACCATATATTAATAGTTTTAGCAATATAAAATTGCCAAAGCCTTAATAGCATAATAGCAAAAAAAAAAAATAAAATAAAAATCAAGTCAGATGTCACATGACCTAATTTAATAAGCTTGTATTTACAAATGTTATATATTGAGCTCACAAAATAAGCTCTTAACAAGCTTTGAGAATATATCCAACCCCAGATTGGTTTCTGCTACTGGTGTCATCAGTGAGGTGCTAGAATATTCAAGCATTAGATTAAAAATATCAGGACAAAGCCCAGCACTTTATCTAATGTATAACTATTAATTTTATCTTTTGCTATTAAAGCTTTGGTGATTTTATATTGCTAAAGCTATTAATATATGGCATATCTGAACTTAGTTCAGTCCCATATGGCTATTTAAATTAGATAACTGGATTGGAAGACATATGGATATCTGAAAATTTCAGAATTTTCTACTTAATAGTTATACATTGGATAAAGTGCTGGGTTTGTGCTGGTATTTTTTATCTAATGCTTAAATATCCCAGTACTTCACTGATGACACCAGTAGCAGAAACCGGTCTGCAGTTGAGGATATTCTCAAAGCTTGTCAAGAGTTTATTTTGCGAGTTCTATATATATAACATGATTTGTTAGATACATAAATGTGTTCTATTTTTGAATCCAAGGTCCCCTTTATAAAGGCAAAGTAAAAAAAGTGACCTGGTAATGATGTTATTATCCTATGTCATCTGGTTTTCATAGATAGCTTGGATAATTAGAAAATGGATCTGGAATAGAATGATAAAAACTACTCTTGGTAGCATATGATGATTATTAATATTCATAATAATTATTAATGTCCTGCATGTTTTAATCCAATAGTAAATTCTGGAGTATCCACAGATCATAGCCCTGACACTTCCACCAATTCAAACATTTTATGAACTCCCAAGAAATAAAGACATTCAATTATTTTATTTATAATTATATTGACAATGACTAATTATACATAAGTTAAATACAGTCTATTCCATTTAAAATTTTTTTTTTAATTGAACTTAAAAAAAAGATTATTCCATGAAGCAAGCCAGGACTGATTAAAAAAAATAATATTAATTTGTGTGGTTTACCATGGTTTCTTTATATAAACAATATTTAGTTTTAAACTTTGGTAAAAATATCAAAATTCATAAACAATAGAAAAATATTTTTACCAAATATACAGATGTGAAGACATTCTATACTTTGTAATGTTATAAAAATATGAAAGAGGTGAGCTTAGTTAAGTCTAAATTATTATCCTGCGATGTGTTCAGGAATCAAAATCTGTAATGGTATAAAAATACGAATTACTTGAATTTAAATTAAAAGTAATCAATTTAAAACAAAATTGAAATAGATAACTCATTATAAATAAAAAAATATTTAATACATCAATCTGGCTTTCATTTTTTAATGGAACTTTTCAGGATATTTCTTTTTACACAATCACATGACCAATTATTCTGCAGCAACTCCCCCTCCTCCAATGGACATTATTTACATTACATTACAATAAATATAATTATTAAAATAAATACAGTAAATATACTTAGTAAAATGCATATATGTATCTAAAAATGATTAGACTTATTACAATCCTTTTTTTATTCATAATATATATATATAAAATCTAAAAAAATCCAATAATAACAATTCCTTCCTTTTATTTTTAAAATTATAACTCTAAAGTTTCCAATAATCTAACAATGTCCATTTTCCCTCTAATTGTGCTGAACCTTTAACCATGTTTACATATTTGTTTAACTTTTCTTGAATATGCAGTTTCATAACAACATACTTTATTACCTAAATATTTTTTCATAATACATTTTATATTTAGCATCCAAAAATGTATACATTCTCCTGATCTTACATCTTTTCTGTTAATTGTCCTATCATGCTCTTTACCTTTTTTCATGGCAGTCTTTCCTGTCTGACATATATATATATATATTGTACCAATATTGAAATTGGCACATGATGATTTTACCTAAAAAATTATTAAATAATAAATAAGTTATAAAAATCTAAAAGGTTTCTTTAAGTAAACAAAATCAGTTTGCTGTCAAAAGTAAAATTTAAAGTTTAAGAGTTTATTACAGTTTGTTTTCGAAAAAGATATGAATCAAATAGTTTTCCATCATTAGTTTTTGAAATAAAAAGCTACAATTAATTAATCAGAAGGAGAGAGGGGTGTTTCATTAGAAAAGTTAAACTAAAGGTTTTATAAAAGGAAGTAAACAGTTTTCTTATTAGTATTCGTAAAAATAAATAATTTAAAGTTTAAAAAAATATAAATCTTTTTTCATTCGAGCTTATTATAATAAATTATATATGTGTGTGCGAGTGTAAATAAATGTATACGTGTTAGAATAATATTAAAAAATATAAATGAAAGTTAAAAGGAAATTATATTTGGAAAAAATGGCAATGGCTATTAATTAATATAAAACAACACTTCTGCATGGCTATTACTAATTAAACAATCTTCCAAAACACATTGTCAAAGGATTATCATTGAAATTTCAACAACAGATATTTCTGGAGGATATCGAAAAGAAAAACACTTCACAGGTATAAATAGTAAAATTTTATCGGATAATCAGTTGAGTTCAGAAATTAATTAAGTCAGTTAAGTCAAGAGAAGACCATCAGTTGAGTTAATTGTATCCAGAAACAAAATGTGGTGCTGAGCAGTTTTGGGAAATTCATGCATCTCCACAGCCTGATGTCCGATGAAAACAGCAAGATCTACCCATGAAATAATGTCAGCATAACATCTTAGAAAATCTCTGTCAGTATCTAATTGTATCCAATAGTAATAATTGTGAAAATAAGGAAACTCATCAAGGAAATGTCCCAGCCAGCTAGAAGTATGTGTAATGGAAGAAGAAACAAAGTTCTAAATCTACGTTCAAAATCCTAGGTAAAACATTTGCTTATTTTCGTTTATACTGTAATAGCCATTGCATTGCATTAATTCATGCAAATCCTCCAAGAGTCTAATTATATGAACTCTATATCATACATAAAATGAACTATTGATATGTGTGTTTAAGTGTCAAATGCTATGTAATACTTTATTATTATATATGTGGGTGTATGAGTTAATATGGGCGTGATAATTATATCAGTGTTATTAGTTAAATTAGATAAATACCAGTGTTCTATTATTAAAATCTACAAGAATATTTAAACTAGTTTAGAAATGTTAATTTAAAAATATGCGTGTGTTTTATTAGAATTATAAAATGTTTAAAATTAGTAAATGTTATGTAATAAATTGTCTTTAAAATTAAACTTTATCTTCAGTCAATTCTTTTTATAAATTTCTTTTACAATTCTTTTATCAATTCTTTTCACCACTAATTATGTATAATCTATTAGTGATTACAAACATCTGAGCTAGTCGTGGATATTTAGGCGTTGAGTTAGTGGTCATTGCTCAAAGTGCGTTGTTTATTCTTTTCAGAATAAATAGCTGGTGCCCATGTCTATACAAAACAAAAAAGTGTTTTGAACTTGGTGTTGAACTCAACAGTCAAGAAGAAGTTATGTCCTGGAAATGTAATGCTAGTTATATATTTTATAGCTATCGTTTGGGCATACATACTCTCCGAGTATGTTCTTCTCTGCCTAAGAGACCAGTGTTTCGAGGACACATATTCGAACCCGATACAATATATATATATCATATTGCAAATATTGCAAAGTTCACAACTAATTTTATAAACTGACTCTAACCTATTTTTAATATTATTGATTTCTTTTGAATTACACATCCATTTCCCTAAAGATTTACTATTTTTCCATCTTATCTTTATATCATCAGATAACTTTTCTTTTATCAAATGTCTTATATAAATGTTCTAAATATGGAACTGAAACCCACTTTCTATTAGTATACCCATTCCTTGCATTATCTTTTGTATTATTATTATTAGTTCTGAAAATCTTTTCTTTTATATCTCATACTAATGTAATCATTCTCAACTTCCAATTTCTGTTCAAATCCTTTAATATTCAATGTTAAGGCCTATCATTTTTAAACTTAAATTTTTTCAAAGCTGCTATTTTCTGTGTCCATGGCTGATATGAATTTGGATCAATTATAACTCTTTTTTCTTTATTCTTAATATAATGTTTAATAAATAATTCACCATTAATTTATTTTTTTAAAAGTTGTCTAAATACTTTAATCCATTAACCTATTTTCCACTGTAAACTTAATATTGTATTTATTATTGTTCAATTCTTTAAATACATTAACAATACTTCTACTATTATCTATTACAATTATATTACAATTTGTTCATTTGATCATTTAAAGTATTTATAATTTTAAATTTAGATATGTTAGTAACTTTAGATAACTAATTTTATGCAAGTCATCCTTGGAGCACCCAAACTGCAACAGAATAAATATTTATAAATGAGCATTTAAATCTAAAGTATCATTGAGCCATGTATTTAAGCATCAAATTATTCCAGCATAAAATAAAATAAATATATTAGTTTAACCAAATAGTGATTAATAGAATGTTAGCTTAATCTCAACTAATTATTTATTCACTATAATGATAAAATGTAATTTTTGAAATGTTAAAGATCATATAATAAAATGATTAAAATAAGTAAAATGTTTTATTTATTAAACTATAAAATAAAATATGAAGAGGCTCTCAAAGTTTATCTAAAAATACAGTGTAATAATAGTTTAACTATAATTTATCATGGAATCCAATTTTAATTAATAAAATATAAAAAATTATTAATATAACAAACATAACAAAATTTAAAAAATGTAAATTCATGAGTAAATAAAATATTCCTTGTTAAGCTATTTAATCATAAATTTTTAATTTTTTTATAGATGTATCTGACACGTGTTGCAAATAATGCACTAAGGAAAAACAGAAAGAAAAAATATCATATTTGCATAAACATTGTCAAATAAATACTTAAACATATTAAAAAAACACTAAAAAAAAAATACAAGTATGTTTAATTTATTTACTGCTTTCTTATAATAATAAATGTAAATTTATTAATTCATATACATAAAATATAATGATATTAATATATATTAAACATACATTGTTATCAATATTATGCACATATTTACACACAAAACCTATTGCTCTTAATATATGTGAAGAAAACAAAGAAATATACCATAAATTTAAACAAACTAAAATTAGCATTAAAAAATATTATTTTTAAACTTTGCTTACTGTGTGATTTAATTTTTCTTTTTGGTTATACTTATTTTTATGCATTATAAACAGTGCATTCAATATATATATATAAATAATGAAAATATACTACCTGTTTATTTTTTTCAATGATCTCAAGGAATGTTTTTTAGAATATAATTCCATTGATATAATATTTATTAATTTATACCAAATTTTATAAATAACTTACAAATGTTTTATGAACTATAGACAAAATAATGATAAACTCAAAGATCACAAAAAGTCCTTGGAAATCCTACTAAAATCTTATGATGTTTTTTTCATACTATAAAGATAGGCTAAATAGGCTTTGTGTTTAAATTCAAGTATATCTTAGCTTAAATATTATTCAAAAGTTTTATTCATTTAACAAAGTTACCAATTTTCAAATGAAGTATTCCATAATGAAATGTTATGACATTAATTTGGTTTTCTTTAAATAATAGTAACAACATTGGTAAATTTCTTATATTTTATAAGATACACTGAAGCACTTGAATCATATTTCATGAGTTATATACATTGTAGTGTATAAATTTATATCCCCTGAGTTTACACATTGTAGCACTTTAATATATCTCCCGAGTTTATACAATATAGGATTTAAAATATATTCCACAATGAAATGATTTTTAAATTTCTGGTGTTATGCAGACTTCTCAAAAAATATGTCTTTTGAGAAAATGGTTTATTTACTTAGCCACTCATGTTTACAATTAAACAACCAAAATATTATTAAAATAATACCATATAAACTTTACATGGTCTGTTTATTGAAATGCAAATTGAGAGAGATTGACCAAACTAACACCAGGGGCTTAAGTAGTTTTTCCCTAATGAGGTCACTTTTCTGTCACTATCCTAGATATTATTTCTATGGTATGACTCAATTTCAGCTTGTTGCTAAGGTCTCAGCAATTAAGAATTAAATTTTCACCATTCATTCACTTAATAAAAAGTTTTTGTGAATATTTAGCTTTCATGATAATAAAATATATTCTTAACTTTGTAATAAAATACACATTAAAAAAAAAAAAATTACAAATTAAAACACATTTTTAAAATCATATTTTAAATAAATGATAAACATTCCTTGTATATTTATTTATTTAATACACAATATTCAGTATTTTTAAATACATCTTTCTAAGAATAAATTTTAAATTTATAATTCATTTCTATACGAAATGAACTAAATATTTAATATACATTTGTAAAAAAAAAGACATATGCTATTTTACGCTATTGTCTTATCAATCACTATTTATTAATAAGGTAAACTATTTGATTTAAAATCAATTTAAAATTAAAATAAAATAAGCCAACAAAAAATTTTTTTTTAGGAATATAATATACTTCAAAGTTTAAAATCATGCTATGATGGGCAATATATAGGTTGACAACATGTATAACATGCATATATCATATAAATATATTTGTTGTGAAGATACTTGCAATTGTTGCATCTCAAGAATGTGCAAAGTTTCAAATCAATATCTAATTGCCATGTCAACATAAGTAGATACATATATATGCACAGAAAAACTTCATGGAGCAAACAATTCTGAATGTATTATTAAGACAAACTATAAGCAAGATTTCTAAACAGTCATTCAAATAAGCCTGTAAATAATACCCACATTTTTATATTAATAAATAAAACATTGATAACTTTGAAAAAAACTAAAATTTTTATTTGCAGTGATTTTTGTTTTGATATTAATCAAGCCAGTTTACAGTTTCAAATATTAATCAAAATCAGGTAAAAGTGATCACCTTTTACCTGACAATATAAATTGGTTTAGATACAACAAAAGGTAGGTATTATTAATAGGTTTATTTAAATGATTTTTTGAAATCTAGCTTTTGATATTAATTAAGCCAGTTTACAGTTTCAAATATTAATCAAAAAGAGCATATAAATAAGTTTAGGGTATTAAATAAATAAGATTAAGAAAATCAGGTAAAGTGATGACCTTTTACCTGATAATATAAATCAGTTCTGATACAACAAAAGTTGGCATTATTAATAGGTTTATTTAAATGATTCTTTGAAATCTAGCTTACAAATTGTCTTAGTAATCCATTTGGATTTATTTGTTCTGTGACAGATTTATATTCATAGAGTTACATATTTGATAAGATCTAAAATTATTTTCATACTCACAAACTGTGAACTAAAAACTTAAAATGCCAATTATTATTATTTTTGTATGTTAATTTTTAATATTTTATGTTTATTGTATTATTTTTGAATCAGTGAATAAGCAAATTTGCAGGTATGGAATTTGCAAGAGCAAAAGTTGTACTTCATTAAAAAAAAGTAAATCACTTTGAAGCCATCCAGAAAATTATTTTACTGATTTTGTATATGCCTTATGTTATGCCCTGTATAAATGATTTTCCTAAAATTTTCTCAAAAAAATAGTTTATGAAAAACATGCATAAAAAAAAATCTATTATATTTTAAAAAGTTTCTGTCATTGAGATAATGAATGATGAAATAGTCTTGAAACAACAGATATTTACAAATTTGTGATAGCTATTGTGGTATTAAAATCTATCTAAAATATGCCTACATATCAATAGTCTTGAAGCTGACATCCACACTTTTAAACTTTACACCAACAATTTGTTATCTAACAATGGGTCAATTAGTTCATAACCAATATGTTATTTCTAAGAAATTACTACTGAATTCATTTAGAATAACATCAGTGTCTGATAAAGAACTAAATGATCTTGAAGTAGATTCTCAGTTGTTTGAGTTATAGTCTATATTGTTGAATTTTTATTGCAAATTAGTATTATAGGATATTTAGAAGGAAATAGCCTGGAAACAGCCATGTTCTGGCTACTAAATTAACAACATAATCAAATATGTGATAAAAAATTAAAATAGCCTCAAGCAAGTTGTTATAGATTGGAGGGATGATCTTTTAGCCCCATTACAGAGATCTAATAATCTTGATGTGAGTTTTCAATTTAAAGTTATTTCTTGGTTGCTTAAATTATAATGAATAAATTATTATATACACATTATATAAATACTTTTAAAAAAGTTTTATTTGATTATTTTGGAACTAACGAATGTAGTTTAGATAAAAAAATAATTGTTAACTATTATTAATATATATAATATTCTTTTTGTAAAGAAAAATAATTACTGATATTATTTATTGTATATTTAATTCCAAGTTTATTTTTAAAAAATTAAAACAGCTGCATTTTCTCAGACAAATATTTCTGTATAGAAAATGATTACCAAAAATAATTGTAATAATGACTTGTAAACCAATTTTGTATTAGGCATATTTTAATTTTCAACGTTTTAAAATGCGTATGGAAAGGCATATATCATATATAACATATGCTTGCAAAAAAAAAAAAAATAGAGAAAGAAGTGAGAGAAAAATAGTAGAGAGAAAAAGACAAAGTAAAAGAGCAAGAAATATAACTGACAAATAAACTAAAAAATAGGAGAAACAAGAGAAACCTTTTTCTTTAACTTTTTTTTTTTAATTAAAAAAACTCAAAGAAATAGAATGTAAGAAGAAGAGAAAAAAATGAGTGGGGGGAGGGATAGACAAAACAAAAACATAAAAATGAAAGAAAAAAAAGAACAAAAAAAAAATATAAAATATATTAATAAAAAAAAATATATAAAAAATATTACCAAATTTACCACTTCCTTTATTTTGCTGTAATATTTTATATAAATGCAATTTGCCCACTTTACATTGGACACTTTTTAGCAAAAAACTTTTTATTATATATATGTATACATAATCTTACATTTTGACTGTTTTGCAGTCTTCTTCAGAGCTATGATATAATGAAACAAAGTAAAATACATAACTATAAAAATAATACCATAAAAATGTAAGCAATAAAATATAATCAAAATCAAATAAAATAATTCAAGTAATATAAAATAAAATATACAATATGAAATATAAAATAAATTATACATGAAATATAAATTATGAATTAAGGTTAAACTGAGAGTTATATGAAAATAAAATAATAATTATTTTATTAATATGGGGATAATAAAATTAAAGTTTAAGTTTATAAGGAATAGAAATAATTAGATGATTATTAAAAATAATAAATATTAATAATATATTTAAATTAACAGTTATTCATGAATATATATATTCAGTCAGGAATACACATGTATAGTTTATATTTATTTTATATTATATATTTTATTTTATATTAATTGGATTATTTTATTTGGTTTGATTATATTCATATTCATTTCAGTTTTATTATGTTTTGTTATATTTTATGTTGTTTTTTATTATTTTATTAATTTTATTGTTTACACTTTTTATGGCATTAAGATTGTATATATATGTACAATAAACAGTTTTTTTGTTAAAAAGTGTTCCAAGTAGAATGAATAAATTGCATTTGTATAAGGTATTATATAAGGTTTTAAAGCAATAAAATGAAAGTGAAATAAAATAATGGAGATAAAAACAAAAAAAGAGAATGTAATAAAAAAGAAAGTTTAATAAAAGCAGTGAATTGTAAGTGTAAAAAAACAGGGTAAAATATATTAATTAAAAAAAAGAGTATTAAATCACGAAACATCACACGATCACCATTTCTTATGCTTGCTCATAACTATTTATTAGGCAGAATTGGTATTAAACCACTGAATGTCACATGATTACCATTTCTTATGCTTGCTCATAACTGTTATTAAAACAGGCAAAACTCTCCATATAGTAGTGCCATTTAATGCAAGCCAGAATAATCAATGGATGACAGAAGGCTTGTGCATAAAATCCCTATCTAGTGCCTACTCATCCAATATTCTCAGACTAGTTTCTACCTTATGACTTTAAATAGGATAGTGGTGGCTATGGTTATTAAAGAACCAAAGACACCAAAATGTATGGGTAATGAACTGAGTTCAGACCTATATGACTATATAAACTGATGATCTTGGACTGAAAATATTATTGTGTTTTCAATTTTAGACTCGTAGTTTTGTAGTTAAGTAGAGAGAAAAGGTGACTGCTGGAGGGTTGCATTAGATCCTAAGATCTAGATGCAGTGCTCTCAGATCCAAAATTCCTCACTGATAAAAGCTACAAGCATTAATACTTGAAAAGACTGAAACTTTATACTAACAGGAATCTTAGTTTGCAAGTTTATTTTTAAAAAATAGGTCTTTAGGATCTGCTCACAGTTTGCCTTACTAAGGAATTCAAACAGGATTGTTTTGTGAAGTTTTTATATTAAAAAATGTTATATATTTGATCAATAGTATCAGTGCAACTAGTCTGGGGATATTGGATGAGTAGGCACTAGATAGGGATTTTATGCACAAGCTTTTTGGCATACATTGATTACTCTATTTGGCACTGAGTGGCACTACTGTATGGAGAGTTTTGCCTGCTTTAATAACAGTTATGAGCAAGCATAAGAAATGATGATCATGTGATGTTTAGTGGTTTAAAAGTCATTTATGTGTGCTTAAAATTATTAGTATTTAATTAAAATTGATATTTGAAATGATACACTGATTTGATTAATTTACAAACTAAGATTGCCACTAAAGTTTCAGCCTTTTGAGATATTAATGCTTGTTTTATTTACAAGATATATGATCAAAGGTCAGATGAAAGAGGATATCTCATTTTATCAGACAGAAGAGATTGGCATTGTTGTACAAAAGTGTAAATGTATTTGCAAGTTTGAAATTTGTCTTAGTAATATATTTAGACATGATTGTTCCATAAAGTCCTGAAGAAGATTGCTGGGGCAATCAAAATCATCAATAGTGGCTTGTAAAAAGCATTGTAAAAGTAATAAAGAACATAAATGGCATTAATGTTATATGGATTTGGCAATAAAATAAGAAAGATAAAGTTATAATACTTCATGAAGTATTTATACCTATAAAAATTACATATTTCATCAGTTGTATAAATCATTTATGGGTGATTAAAATTATTAGTATTTAATTAAAATTAGTATTTGAAATTGATTTAGTTCATTTCTAATATAAAGTTTCAGACTTTTCAGAATATTTATTTACAATATTTGTTATCAAAGGATAGATGAAAGAGGGTATCACCTTTAAACAGATGGGCATTGATGTGTGAGAAGCTAAATGTATTTAAAAGTTTATTTTAAAAATGAGGTTCTTTAGAATCTGCTTGCTATTTGTCTAAATAATGTATTCAGATGTGATTGTTCCATGAAGTATTTAACTTTGTGTTATATATAAAATAAATCTGTAGTTTATAATTTGTGAGACCAAAGGAATGTATATCTTTTCTACCAAAGGTAAAGACTGCATGCTAACATTCCTTGATCAATTCAAATTAAACTAGATAGTGGACTTAATCAGTGAAGAATTTATTAGCTTCATGCTCCCAAATCAAAATACTTTAGATTGCCTATATAATTAAGAAAATAGCTTGAGAGATAAGAGGAGTCCCTCTTATCTTTATAAAGTCTAATCTTGCATTATGATTTGTAAAGGTCTCTCTTGCTAAAATTAAGCACTCAAGGCACATGTATTGAGGTTTTAGCCTTATATAAGTATCACTTGCTGATATCGCACTTAATAAGAATTAATATTTACAACTTTAAATTGATTCAAAATATTTTTAAATTTAATATCCGAATATTGACTCATTGTAAATCGAAAGATCTTGCGAATATTAATGTTTAACAGAAATAGTAGACTTAATCTGTAAAGAATTTATTAGCTTCATGCTCCCAAATCAAAATGCTTTAGATTTGCCTATATAATTAAGAAAATAGGTTGAGAGAAAAGAAGGATCCCTCTTATCTTTATAAAGTTAAATCTTGCATTATGATTTGAAGAGGTCTCTCTTGCTAAAATTAAGCACTCAAGGTGCATGTACTAAGGTTTTAGCCTTATATAAGTAATTCAATAACTGATAAATGCACATTTAAATTAATATTGAATGTCTAACTATGTTTTGGTTATGAATTGACTAAACTAAAAAAAATTCTAAACCAGCTTTATAAGTTAAAAAAAAATCAAATTTTATCCAGGAATCAATACCAGATTATAAAAGTGGCAGCTAAATGAATTAACCACTATTCTATAAAATTCATATATTGTAATGGATTCGATATTTGGGAAATAGTGTAATCCATCAATGAAGATTAAATGATGGTACATTATTTATATGCAAGTGAATATAATATAGGTTAACATATATTTATATTGTAACAGTATAGAGAGAGAGGTCAATATGAAGTAACATATGGTGAGATGGAAAAATGTCAGCATCCCCATTTAATAAATACATCAAATTAAATATAACATGAATACAGTGAATAATAGCAGAGAGTCCACATAAACAAAACAATAGGGTACACATCCAGCATTACAGAAGAATAATTAATTCAAAAATAATCAGCAAGCATTAACAAGAATCAACAATCAATCTTGGGATTGGATTTAAAGGAGGTATATTATAAAACAGGTTACTTATCTAATCACTACCAAACTCCAGGAAGAATATAGCACATTTGTTTGGATGCACATACCTAAGTGCTAATTCACCATTCATAATAATAAAAACATAATTCTGGGACACTAATGTATGCTGATCATCATTGCTCTTGTCATAGGCTACTATGATGGTACAGGTCTATTAAGAAAAACAAAATGTAGTGCATGGACTTTAAAGGTGATACTTTTTCTCCATCCAAGATTGTCATTTGAATGTCTCAAACAGTAACATCATCCTATACAATTAACCATTATATTCTAATCTAGCCTAGAAATCAAGAACTCTATAAACTGTTACTGTTAGCAAGAGATAAATAAATATACCAGCTTATTTTAATTTATTTAAAAATAACTTTACTGGGATCATTTGAAAAAATTCCCTCAAACTCTAAGCTATATTGAAATCAAGTCACATATACTGCCAATTCATGGATTAGATAGCTGGAAGAATAAAGACATTAAGATTAGAAGATTTTTCAAACAATTATTTAATAAACTAACTGATTAACAATAAATAGGAAAAGACATGATAATATGAAAATTTAAATTTATACATTCTATCAAACTTGTACTGTTCAAGTGAAGCTGGAAATATAGTACTTGTTCATGCTTCACCTAATGCCAATGTCATCAGCACTAGTCTGGGTTTGAACCCAATCTTTATTAACTGACACCCATCTCATAATAGGTGGTAGTATATTTTAATCAATATTATAATCTTTTATATTTCATTAATCTTATTTTATAATTAAAACTAACCTTTTTATATTAGTTTATTTATTTTATATTTGTAAAAAATGTATATTGTGTTTATTTTATTAAATTGAATTGAATCCTAGATATCTATAAAATGTTACAAATATTTCAAATTCTTTATTAAAGCTCATTTTCTTCAATTAATTAGTGGGTAACATTTTATATTTATCTTTTAATCAATGTACACTTGAGAATCAATTATTTAAACAATGTAATATTTTAAAGAAATATTTTGTAAATTTCTGCTTAAGTTTATGTCAAATATGTTTGAAAGTCATTGTACCAAATTCCTAAAATTTTTCTGAATAAAATCTACATTTTTGTTAATCTAAACCTTAATTAAATAGATTTTGTTAGTACAATGACTGATAAACTTAATATGCTTGTTGTTGGTTTTTTTTAAATTAGCAAATCAACCCTTGGGGCATGTTCATGCAGAGTTATAGATTTTCCCTCCAAAGCAGGCACCAACCTCACAGAGCAATTACAATTGGTGGAGGTCAGTGTAGGTTTAATCCTATAGATAAGACCAGAACACATAAATAGTGGAAAATTTGATAAGGATTATTATTGAGTTTTATGGGCAGAGACTGAAGAGTGTAGTTTAGATTCAGTACATCGTGATTAAAGAATGACTGGCTAAAAGATCAACCCTTGCTTTCCAGAGCTCTGTCCCACCAGCCCATCCATATCTTTCCAGTGCTTTAAACATCTAGCCAGAGACTGTCTGTGTCGAGGAAACCTGAAATGATCTGACTGTATTAACTGCCTTTTTTCTGAGGTAACGTCCAATTCACCGCAAGCCATTGATTCCATTTTACTTGTTTTCCAAATCAATACTAATCTATATTTTATATATCTGTGTAATGTTTATACGGCTTGGTTGAAAATGTGTCTTTTAATTTTATTAAATTTAAAATATCAATTCTTATAAAATCTTATATTATTTTGATGCGGCAAATTAAATTAATTTTTGTTGGTTTATTTAGAATATTTGATTTACTGAAATTTCCAAGTACAAAATTCAATGAGCTATTAACTTTAAATTCTCTCCCTCTTATTTTTCCAGTCAAAATCATTACGGGAGACTTACTTCTCGTAAATTAATTAATAGAAAACTCGTTTAGTTTTGTATATCATATATAAATTTATTTTGAATGACTTATTTTAAAAGTATCTTAGTATTGCCTCCCATTTAAAATAGCCCTGTAATTATTTCTGAAAGAATAAAGAATTTTAATGAATCAATTAAGTAAAATTTATTATAGAATTTTATCAATATATATTTCATACACATATTTTATTTGTCAGAAAATATTAAAATTATGATTTACAATTTATTATGATATATGTTTAAAATTCACCAGAAGTGAATTTGATATTTAATACCCAGTTTGTTTATGTTAATTAAAAGACTGATTTATTTTGCAATCTTCAACGATGAGCTATTTAATAACTTATTAATAAATGAAATATTTGGAAGTGTGGAAAGCAATTTATATTTTAGTTTTAATTCTTGCCGTCCTTTTGTATTGTAAATTATGATCCATTTAGTAAAGGCCTAAGGTTTCTGGGACTTTCCATTATGGCAGGTACATAGTTTAATTAGAAATTAAGTTATTAATTTTGTTAGTGATACACTATCTATCTATATATGTCTAAGGCATTAATGTTTTTATAGCTACAACCACTCATTTATTATTTTGATTTGCTACTTACTCATCAGGACCTTCGGAAATTTAAGTATGACCAGTCCAATCTTTCACACTCCCTCAAAGTAGACGTAATTCACACCAAGGGATCCATTTTCGAGTATTGCCATTTAAGATGTGTATGGGAAGTCCAGCACATCAAAAATATTTTATTATTATTCAGAGACATGCTTTGGCTGGAGGGCCAACATTTCTCTTATCTACCTGTACATATCAGGAATTTCCTTTAGCAAAGCCACCCAGAGTTTCATAACAGACCTCATTTATTTTTGTTGTAATCTATAATAGCATATTGCCTTCTTCATCATTTAATATCTTCATTTAGTAAACCTGAAATGCCCTCTGCCATGATGGCACGTCCTTCACAAACAAATTTTGTAATTAATTAAATCTGACTGTATAATTGTCAATTATTTATTTAAGAACTATTTTGCTTCCCACACTCATTTTATACAAATGATTTTAAATGTATTAGTGTTTTAAATGCCCATATTTCACATCTTGTAATATATATATATATATATATATATATATATATAAACAGATTTATTTGTAATAGCTTGAAGAGGGCTAATAATATTTTATTGCTGATTGGTTTTGACCGACCATTTAACAAACTTTTACATTGTTTGTCAAAGCCGCATTAAAACGAATTAAAGAAAATAACCAAGTTGTATAAACAAAGACTACTTATTTTGTACTAAATTCCTTAATAAATTCCTATAATATTGTTATTTTAAATAAGCTTAGTTTGTCATCACTCCCAATCTCTAAGGTTAATTACTCTATTTATTTAAATATTTCTTTGATCTAAATTCAATTCTTTGTAATGTTGCCATAAAGAATTATCATTATTACAGTTCAAATCATTAGTAATCGATCAAATCACATCTGTACCATTCTGCAATCATCAGAATCCATTAAATCATTGATTTTTATATAAATCCTTTATTATTTTGAGTCTCTATGTGAACCATGACCTTCAGCTGGGACGGAATAAAACAAGCACTGCTAGTGTCATCACAAACGTTATCCATTAGTCAGAGAGTCAATAGTTTAGGCAAATAGGTTAGGATTCATCCTTGTCCTGACATATGCATCTTGTGCAGGGTTGAATTGAAGGTACTTTTGCTTGAATTATTGGTCTTGTTGAATGAATACATGATTTTGACCGGCACACAAGTTAATATGAAAAGATAAAATAAAACCAATAAGAAAGTCTTAAATGCACTGAGCCAGCTTTTGGCATAGTGTTGAATAGAACTGTTTCATTAAAAATATGCACATATAGTAATGAAGACCAATATGTAAATCAGGCACAGTATATAAATTAGATGTTTCATTTTTTTGATAATAGGACACAAGAATCTTTTCTATTACTGGGATAAGGATCTCTTGCAATAGCACAAGCTTCTTTATATATTCTTTCCCTATAAGCCCTCTTGACACATATTATTCTTACATTGGGAGAAGAAAAAGTGTATCCCATAGATTTCTCATGATCAAAAAGATTAATTTGTAATCACAAATTTAATTATATTTATTTAATGAATGCATGTGTTGGGTGACTCTGATTTATCTGTTAGTGTGAGATTTACCATATTATACAGAGCTACAGGATGTGGCAGGACATGAAATTTTATATGTGACTTGGGGAGCATGTTCAAAAAGGTATTATGTCTTTTGTGTTGTTTAAAAGGTTGTTGAGTGGGGGAATGATTTGAAGCTAACTCTGAATCTGTCTGCACAGATTTTTCAAAAGTTCTCTACAATTCAAGAGATTCAAGGCAGATTTCTGATATCCATTAAATTCTTAATATAAGACTCAATATTGATTTTCTGTCATCATCATGTTTGCATAACTTTTTATTTCTATCTAAGAAACTTTTCAGGCCTAAAAGTTTGTGTTTAAATGAAAAATTTAGAATTGGTTGGATGACTCCTCTCACTTGGATTGGCTTCCTATACATTTTAAAGTCCAGCTCACCCTTGTTTCCTTGGATATATATATCCAAAAAGTTTATCCTTGATTCTTATCTTTATTTTTAATAGTTCATTTCAGAGATGATGCTTTATTGTATTCTAAACATATATTGTTATTCTGATTCTCTAAAGCACATATGAATATGTAATTTAAGCCAATAAACATCACATGATAACCATAGTGAGTTTTGCCTGTTTAATATGTAATTTACTTATCTCATATAAATGTCATTAGCTGCAGAGACTAAATATTTTGGTAAGATGTTTTCAAATTTTGAGAAAACAATGTTTCTAACAATACCCTTAATGGTAATCCCACAGGCCACCTGCTCATCACCTTATAAAATTTTCTATTGGAAATAGCTAGAACAATGATTATGAACTCTTTTTTATATTGATTATAGTTATTTTACTGTAACACATCTTGTATGATGCTGATATAGAGGCCTCAAGACACTGACCCATATAACTTCTTTATGTCTAACAAGGCTAGCTTGTAATTTTTATTAAATTTAATGTTTTTAATTCTCTTCTCATACTCAAAAGATGATTTAAGATAATAGGTGTTGAATCCAAAGTCTTTGATCAACCAGTCGGTTATTTTCCTTGCAGCCTTGAAGTTATATACCCCACTGAAATCTATCATTAATTTCAGTGGTTGGCTTTCTTTATATAACTTGATATCAGCAAACACCCAAGATGGTATAGCCATAGATAGGTACATTGCAATATATTCAGTTTATGTGTACACCTTGTTACATAATCTTCTCAGAATAGTGAATTCAAATTTGTTTTTGTGATATTTCAAATTGTATGTGTCTATGTCTTTAAATTGCAACTTTGTGAGTTGTGAGTTTATTTTTTAAACGTAATCATTAAAATCTAACAAGACTAATCTACTGCCTTTATCTTCTTTGACAGTTTTATTGTTCTTACAAATTTACTTTTATTTCATTTATTTTAGAAATCCAGTCATTATTTCACTCTATATGAGTTATATAAATAAAGCAATTTAGCTGTTTTTTCTATACTTTTTTTTTGCAATTGAGTTTTTAAATTTAAAAGGTAACCACTGTCAAATTTCACACAATTATCAGCTGTATTGTTACACAGAAGAATGTCTTGTTTCTTAATGAGGAAATTTAATTTATTATCATATTTAATCTTTAGTTTTAATATGATAGTTCTGCAATGGTTCTCAATGTCAGCCAGGCTTTTATAGCTCTCTCCATATATCTTAATTGATCCCCCCCAGAGCCAATCAACTACATATTAGAACTAGGCTTGAGATTCATTAGGAGAATCTGGATGTGCCCACAGATTGAAACTAAATTGCTTCATTGATATAACTCATGTAGAGTAAATGAATGGTCATTGGATTTCAAAAATAGATGAATTAAAGTAATTTTTTAAAAGATAAAGACAATAGATTAGTCTTGTTAAATTTCAATAATTATGTTGAAAAAATGAACTCACAAATCACACAGTTGCAATTTAAAAACATAGACATATACAATTCAAAATATTGCAAAGACAAAGTTGTTTCCACTATTCTCAGAAGTTTACATACAAGACATACACATGAGCCAAGTATCTTGCAATGTACCTCTCTGTAGCTACACCACCTTATATGTTAGCTAATATCAAGTTACATGAAGAAGACCAACTACTGTGATTAATGATATATTGCAGTAGGGTGTACTACTACAAGGCCACAAAGAAAATAGCCAACTGGTTAATAGAAGATTTTGGATTCAGCACCTACTTTATTAAATCATCTTTCGAGTGCATGGAGAGAATTAAAAACATTAACATTAATAAAAACCACAAGCTAGCTTTATTATACATAAAGGAGCTATATGAGTAGTTGCATCAATACATCTCTATTAGCATCATAAAAATGTGTTGCAGCAAAATAACTATAATCAATATAAAAACAGTTCATAATTGAAGTTCTAAATTGGATTAGCAATAAAATGGTAGCTATTTCCAATGGGAAATTTTACAGAATAATTAGTGGGTGTATCTATATAAAATATGTAGACAACATATTGATATGTATTTTAGAGGAACAGATTAACAATATGCATTCAGAAATCAATAAAGCATCACCTCGAGAATGGACTATTGAAAATGAAGATAAGAATCAGAAAATAAACTTCCTGGATATATATATATATATATATATGCATTTAACTAAAAAAAAGTGAATTTTTTTGTTAATGGTCTAAAACTTTATGTGAGAGTTGCTTATGAATGATAGTTGGGAGTTTTATAAGCATTTAGTATTATTATTATATTTAATGAAATATTTAATGGTAAAAAGGGGGGTGGATTATTACAGGAATTGTTGATATGCAAATTAAGTCGATGTAAATTTGTTTTACTTATTTGTAGAATAGTGGTTGGTATTTGTTTAGATGGTTTTCTGATCTATTTATTCATTGACACACTCATCCATGTATATGTAATATAATCAGTGAAATATGTTTAACTCATAGCCATATCAGTCATATGTTAGTCAGGATAATTTAGTATTCATATAGCAGCATATGTGTATGCATGTATGTCTGTATCATCTTCCAATTTCATCTTTTATATTTAATTACAATATAAAATTTTACATTTTACAATAAAACATTTAAAATTACAGCAAATATCTCTGATAACAGATGTAAATTTTTTTGAGTTATTAATGGATATCTGGATTGATGAATTATTTGACAAACTAAATTTTGTTATCAACTACTTTATTTTACTAGCTAATTAATATTTATTTATTTCAAAAGTGTAAAAAGTTATTTTTTATCTGTTTTATTTGGTTTGATTTAATTTAGAAAATCAAAATGATTTTTTTTTCCAAGAAAAGATTTCTTGAATATTTGTTCTTTAATTAACTGAGTGCAAAGGGTGGAGATAACCTTTGGAGGATGGGGTGACTTTTTGAATGATGGAAAGGTAATGTATTTAAGTGATAGTTAGTAATATATTATTATCCATTCAGTCATTCATTTAATATCATCCATTATATTAGTCATTCCTCTTCTGTGATTTCTTCTTTGTGCATTTTTTAAAATCTCTTCCAGAAATCAAGTGAGTTAAACTCCAAAGTGTAAATTCTTAAACATTATTTTCTTTATAAAATTCAGTGTGGAAATTCTAACTACCAGACAGCTTTAAGGAAGGATGTTAGGCAAATTTATACAAAAGGTATATTTTCTTCATTTTCTCCACTTAGGTAAATGTTAAATTAACCCTATCATTTTAAAATGTATTTATATGCTGATAACTTTAATCTATTTTGTTTGCTCATATATTCTATTATTCTTAAGGCAAAATAAAATTGCTTGAACTTTATAATCTTTTAAAGAAATTGTGTGAACTTTATAATCTTTTAAGGAAATTTATGCAGGACTGTTTAACAAAACCTACCATTGACTCTACATTTTAATTCTTTTCTAATTATATAAAAGTTAAATTTAAAATGAGAGGATGCATATATAATTTATTGTGCTATATTTTGGACTACTACATGATAATAATTGTGCATATTATTATTCATGCTTATAAAATACTTTATTAAAGAAGTGAATGCCTGGCTTACAAATAATTAACTAATTACTAGTGTTTATTTAATGTGTACATGTTTTAAGTCAAGTAGAAGGACATTAATATCATATATTTCTTGTTCTCCTTGGTATGTGGACTAATTATAAAAGAAAAATATTATTGCTTAAGGAATTGTATATTTATGTGAATAATTAATTAGAAACAGACCAAAATAATTATATTTGTGGTAATTTATAAAGTTGATGACAAGATATTCTTTTGGAAACCTGCTAAAGTTACTGCTAAATAAAAATATTTCCAGAATTAATTAAATGATAAATATAAAAGAAATATGTAGCTAAAACTGTCTATCCATATCTCCATCATTATTATAAAAATTTATTACTTGCCTGTCATATTAGTGAGCTCAATTAGCTATTGCTAAGAACATTTGAGATTGCTAAATTAAATCTAACTTGTGAATGTTTATCCTATAGGAATTTTTCTACATGTTTACTAACACATACTTGTCTGAAATCTTCATCCTTGTCTTTGCATCATTCAGGAAAATTATATTTTGAAAGAAAGAAATTTTGCAAGAGAATTTTTTTTTTAAGTTAAAAGAAGAGTGACCTTTTTTTCTTGTTGCTATTGATATATCATAAATAGAAAGATAGGTTTATTATTTATTATTTATTTGCTTATTTAATTCATGCTATGTTTTTAACTTCAAAAACATCTTGGATAGCATGTTGCAATACACTGGTAAATAATTATTTAAATAGAATTTCTTATGTGTGTTGTATATACGCTTTTGTCTATTTTATTAAAGAGAGGTATATATATATATATATATATATATATATATATATATATATATATATACTTAAGGTCTCAAAGTGAACAATTGGCTTAGAGAATAACAAATGTATGAAAGATAAATGTTGTTATCAGAAACGATGAAATTTGTTGACAATAACTACTGTCATTTGAAAATTTTAAAACAGCTAATAATTTGTCTCAAACTAAAAGTTTTATTTTCAGTTTTACCATTTACTTTACCATAATATTTGCATATTATATAATTTGAAGTTACTTTCATGCTCTTATGTATATGTGTGTCTGTCTTATGCATTTATTTTATATAATTAGTAAATATTCAGTTTTATGACTGTTTCTCTTTCTGTTATTTCTGGATAATGCCATATGCTAAAAGAATTGATAGAAATAGTGTCCTATCTGTGTATGAATTTATTTTCCAATATTTATAGTGAAAAGTATTAAATAGCTGTGAGAAAGAAAATTATTTGTGATATGTTTTATTTTGATTGGGATTAAGAACTCTCTCCCTTAATATATCTAAGTATTTGTCATGAGTAAAGTAAATTTCTAGATTGCATATGTATGCATTATAAAAATGAGATTTTATGAAGATGAGTAGTATATTTCTCCTTTATTCTGGTGGTGAGACTGAGTTTCACACCAATAGTTTACCTTAAAATTAGGTGGGGATTCATTATTTATCATTAGATTTATTAGCCAAGAAGCTTGTTTATTCCTCATGTGCTTAAATTTTTCTTGAATGTTTATTTTTGTGTTATCATAGAATCATAGCTATATGTAATGCAGTTTGTGGTTAAATAAATAGTAAGATTAAATTCTTTATGGAATATTAAAGCAGAAATAGTGTTAGATCTGTTGGTTTGTCTATGACATTGTTCGTATTATGACACTTATTTAGTAATTCATAAGTAAACCATCAAGATGTAAATATATTGATTTTGTCTCAATTATAGCATAAGATGTGACACACCTGTAATGTAAATAATTTTGAGAGATGAAAGTATAATACTATTAAATTTATACATTAGAAACTAAATATTTTAGATTATATCATATTAATGTACTGCAAGCCTTAAATCATCAAATCATCAGAATGATTTTTTATTTTTATTTTTGAATGCATGAAAAGTATAGATATTTAAAGGGATTATTTAATTGAGCTATTTAAAGTTACTATCTTGACAGCCAAACTTATTAATTTGTTTTATCCCAATAATTGATAGTGTGACCTCTCCAACTTGTATATTTGTGCCCATAATTAGATATTTAATTACCCAGTGTTGTTTTCTAATAAAAAAAAAGACAATTAGAATTAATTAACACCCTAAATATATTTGAAGTTAGAATATGAGGGCATTAATGTATTTGTTAATTCAGGTCTTATAAACGTCTAGTCAATAAATGATAAAAAGTGTAACAAAAGAGATATCAAACCCAGATTAGTAAATGCATGTGTAAATTTTAGAATTAGGACAAATAGTCCCAATGTGAGCTAATTATATCTATTTTAATGGCAAATGTAAATAAATGTTTTATTTATTATTTAAAACTTTGTCTCCAGTTATTCTTATATGCATTCGTATTTTAGTTTTCACATTCTACATATCTATTACAACATAAATGCACTTCTTTGTAAATTTGATAATAAACATACTGAAATCTGATAATATTGTTATCTTGATACAGGCATTATGTGAAACCCTTTACCATTTGGTAAACTTATGAAGAAGGTTGCATACTTAGTTATTATTTAGACAATAATGTGAGATTAAAAGATAGACTATTTCCTTCATTATCTAATTGCTAGTCCAGTGAAACATCACCCAATTCATTCCATTATTATTATTATTATTATTATTATTATTATTATTATTATTATTATTATTATTATTATTATTATTATTATTATTATTATTATTATTATTATTATTATTATTATTATTATTATTATTATTATTATTATTATTATTATTATTATTATTATTATTATTATTATTATTATTATTATTATTATTATTATTATTATTATTATTATTATTATTATTATTATTGAGTAATGCTGTTTTAAATATTACAGTTTATAAGCATCGCACTATATAAAAATGATTTATTATTATTATTTTTTATTATTACAATAGTTATAAGTTATTGTGTAATAGAATTTCTTTAATCAAATTATATTAAAGATTCCCTGACATCTGATTTCATAGTTCCAAATTAATATTAATTTAGCTATTTAGATTAAGACATGCTAGATAGTGGAGTTATTCAATATCTTGTTTTCTGTTAAAGCTATATTGTAGTTAATCTAAAACTTTGTCTCCAGTTATTCTTATATGCATTTGTATTCTAGTTTCCACATTCTACATATCTATTACAACATAAATGCACTTCTTTGTAAATTTGATAATAAACATACTGAAATCTGATAATACTGTTATCTTGATACAAGCATTATGTGAAACCCTTTACCATTTGGTAAACTTATGAGGAAGGTTGCATACTTAGTTATTATTTAGACAATGATGTGAGATTAAAAGGTAGACTATTTCCTTCATTATCTAATTGCTAGTCCAGTGAAACATCACCCAATTCATTCTATTATTATTATTATTATTATTATTATTATTATTATTATTATTATTATTATTATTATTATTATTATTATTATTATTATTATTATTATTATTATTATTATTATTATTATTATTATTATTATTATTATTATTATTATTATTATTATTATTATTATTATTATTATTATTATTATTATTATTATTATTATTATTATTATCATCATTATTATTACTACTACTACTACTACTACTACTACTACTACTACTACTACTACTACTACTACTACTACTATTATTATTATTATTATTATTATTATTATTATTATTTATTACAATAGTTATAAGTTATTGTGTAATAGAATTTCTTTAATCAAATTATATTAAAGATTCCCTGAGATCTCATTTCATAGTTCCAAATTAATATTAATTTAGCTATTTAGATTAAGACATGCTAGATAGTGGAGTTATTCAATATCTTGTTTTCTGTTAAAGCTATATTGTAGTTAATCTATGAGTGTATTTAGATTATGGAAGAGATCAAATGTAAATTATAGTTTATTAGCTTGAATAAATAAAACTTTATTAATTCCTATCATTTGATTGATTAACAAATGAAGCATGTATCTTATTTTAATAATCAATAGTATTTCTTCCTTCATTTATTTACATTTTGTATTTTCATAACTTTATATAACCCTCCACTGAGCTAAGCTATAAGTCAGGCAAAAGTAGAAGAGTCTCAATACTAATTCAAAGTAAAACAGAGTTGTTAATTTATTCTATTCATTAATAAAATTGGTGCCCTGGGAATTTGTTCATATGATGTGTAGGATTAGCATTGAGTAGGGGGGGTACAAAGAAATCAAGTCATATGTTATGTGACCTAATTTAAGAAGCTTGCATTACAAATATTATATATAGAGCTCACAAATAAGCTCTTAACAAGCTTTGCAGGATATCCCCAACCTCAGACCAGTTTCAGCTACTGACTTCCTCAGTGAGGTGCTAGAATATTGAATCATTAGATTAAAAATACCAGGACAAGCCCAACACTTTATCTAATGGATAACTTCTACTTAATAGTTATCTATCAGATAAAGTTCTGGGTTTTATATATATATATTGTAACCCTCTAAAGTTTGGTCAACTACATAATATCACCAAAACATCAGTGCACTGAGAATCGTAACGTTGATCACTGATCACTTCCCGCTACACATTGTCAGCTATTAAGAGCTGTATCCAAAAGCATATTATGCTATCTATTTTATGCACCAAGGACCACAACCAACATCTAGAGCAACTTACCACAGACCAAACTAATGATCAACATAAACTTTTTATGATTTAATTTGATCGCAGCCAGGGTGTACCGCGAAGACCTATCATAGTAGTATGATAAAATACAGTAAACAAATTATAAGTGCAATGTGATTATGTTACAAACCTTAATTTGCGATTTTTATTGTATGAGACCCGATGGCTGACCATGTACAAGATGGCACAATTTGTGAAACTACATACGATTATGAAATTTTAAACCATCTATATGATTTTTAATACAAATACTAGTCCAGGTAAAGCTTTGCAATAAATAAACATAAATAATTGGGTTCTTTTTATAGTTTAACTATATCACTGAGACTTTTTATACTGACAAATGACAATTTAAAATGTTAAGTAAATATATTCAATCATATCATGATTTGGCAAATCTGTTTACAGGTTTACCAATCAATTTGTATTGTATACTAGAATCAAATACGCAAAGCCAAAATGATGGAAAAGGTAAATGGGATTTTATTGTACCCTACACATCATAAACTACCAAAGACGAAAAGCATCCAAATGTTTTCTCAAATATTACTAAACTCTTATATCATGTTGACGATACTATGTACTTTAATGTATGCTCTATCCAAGGTTTATGATTTCTGATTTTAAGAATGACACATAGCAACGGCACAGTAAGTTTAATTATAAATCAACGTTTATTTACAAATTTATGAATAATAAATAATTAATTCCAATGTTATAATTAAAAAAACATAAATAAACAAATAAAATAAATAAATTATAATTCTATCGACTTTCTTCACTAACATATCATAGGTACGGTTTTAAAACCTAATCATACCTTATTTCAATTTGATATAATGAATCTTGAGCAAATTATACTAAATTCAACATCAACTCATGAAGTATTTAACATCATTTCCAGATTCAATAAATCCAGACCGTAAAATTATAATAATATAATTAATAATATTATATCTGTAGGATTTAGCGATAATGCAATCATTAAATAAAATGAAAATTTAAACTTACACTCCGGTAAATAATAATCAACCAACAGTTAATTATTATGAAGTAACTTGAATAGAATGTCCTGCTACAATTTGATGATCTAACTTGTAAATTATACTTACAAATGGAAGAAGATGATTTAGCAGATTAACTAAAATACTTTGCCCAACTTATATCTATGAAGTAAAACATATTCCTGTGGATGCGTTCATCTACATATAGGAATTAAATAATACTAAACGCTTTGTGGATTGATACACCATCATAAAGTAATACGTATAATTACACAATTCCGCGGATTAACCACCAGCGCTGGAATGAGTGTAAAATACAAAAATGGCAATTAAATAATCTGCGGATTAATCACCGGCACAGATTAATGCCTTTCAACATTAAAAAACAACATTACTATTTACCTCATATTAAAGTGCAAAATCATCCTCCTCAGTTATTCTGATCATTCAGAATACACTAACACTTTAGCAAATGTGGGTTCTTGCATAATAAAATGTTACTCTAATCAGGACAACTAATGTACTAACTTATCTTGCTTAAAATAAAACATGTGTAATGCAATATAAGTAATATTATTATGGGAATATAAATCTGGAAAGATTCACAAAACACCTCATGAAAAATTGATACATCTCATAAATTCATTTAGTACTTTTCAAACTTTTCGCAAGCGCTATTTTCTTGAATAAATATTTTATTCAACCCCTATTAATTTAAACTTAATAAAATATAACTTATGAACTTCACATGCAAGTTCATATAACGATAAAATTAAAGTAATGAATTATTCATCAAATACATAAAATCTAACAGGTGTGTGTGTGATATAAATTAAATGTATAGCATTTTATAGTTCAATACATGGATTTTAGCAGGTATGTGTGTCACAAATTAGATTGTATAGCATTTTATAACTACAAATATGATCCGTGAATCCATGTACGATGTGTTGAACAATAATGTACGAAGTAATAGCTATAATTATAGTTGAATTTCATACATGCAATTTTATCCATTTGTGTTAGTTATCATAATCACTATTAGATTAACGAGTGGCTCCATAAATAAGAAACAATTTCAAAACATGACAAGCAGAATTGAAATGAAAATGTTTTCCAAAAGTTATTAATTTCTACATTTCTCTATTAAAATGTTCCAAATTTACTACATTCATGCTAATATTTATTTATCCACGCTTAAATCTAGGAATAATAATTACAGCAATTAATTCAATCATTCCAAACTGACGATAAAATTAGAAAATAGCTTTGATCAATTATTTGAAGACTGTTTATTATCCAAATGGCAAACAAATTAACTAGCAAATATATTCCTGGCATTATAAAGTTAAATATCAATCAATGCTATATTTTTATTAGAATTAGAAACGGAAATATTTAACTATGTTGATAACTTTAACATTTTACTTTAATTTAAACTTCTTCTTTTTTAAAAAACAAATTTTCATATTTATAAAACTTCTGTAATTAAAATACTTATTTAAATTTTCCAAATTGTAGAACAATAAACATTTTAAAACATACCAAACTCTTGCAATTAATTCTTTTAAACTGGGAAGCTCCAACATTTTAAATGTAATATTGGGAAATTATTACCGGTGATTTGATCCACTTGGCCAGCCGACTTGAACAGACTTTTAAATTTAGCAATTCATCTTATAATTAAATACCATGATATTATTTTTACGTTTATAGCAAATTTGTGGTAATCAGTTTACTTGTTAACTATTTTAAAATAAGCTTATCAAATTTACACCATTTGCCTTCTTACCATTTCTTTTCTTTCTTTCTCCCTCCAAAAGCAAAAACTAACAGACGATCTTCTCTTAAATTCGTGCTCTTTTCTTTTTTTTTACATTGAGACACTTACGTAATTACTGTATTTATTTTTAATAATTTATTTTAATTGAACAAATGGTTTTTTTGTTAATTCAATCGAAATAATTTTTAAGATCATTTTAAACAAATAAAACAAAGTATTATATTTTAATACTATTTTACCAAATTAAATGTGTTGTCAAAAATTTTTAAAAAGTTAAACATTCTGATAGGAATTAGTATATGAAACGAAGCAAATTTAAATTTATTAAAATAATATAAGAGAGTAATCTGTTCAAAGTGCAAATCAAGCCAATCAAATCACCAAAGAAGATAGAGAAATTTTTTATATTAGTTACATCAATTATTATATTTTATGCTAAAATATATGGTTACAATATATATGCAAACAAACAAGGGTGATTTAGACTTTAAAATAAATGTGAAATCAATTCAAGTGAGAGGATACATACATCTCAAGTCTAAAATTTTATTTAGAAGAATTCTTACATAAAAACAAAAAAGTTATGCAAGTATGAGGGAGCACACTAATAAAAACAGTTGAAAATTTTATGATAACATTAACAAAGTTGCTGATAATAAGAACCCATCTAAAATATGGATAAATCTGCCATTCATCTTTTGTATTGCAAATAACCTTTGAAAAATCTGCATGCCTACATTCACAGCTAGATTCAGATCCCCCCCTCACCCAATAACATTTTAAATAACACAAAATATAGAATATCTTTTGAAAATAATTTCCTGGTCATATATAAAATTTCATGCTCTGCCCCATTTCATAGCTCTATCTATTATGGTAAATCTCACAATAACAGATTAATAAGAGTAGCGCCACACATGTATTCATAAAATAATGCTAAATTAAAATGTGAATACAAATTTATCTTTTTTGATCATGAAGCACATATCCTTTCCCTCCAATGTAAGAACAATATATTCCAAGAGGGATGATAAGAAAAGAAAATATAAAGAAGCTTGGGCTATTACAAGGGATTCTCATTCCATTAATATAAAATATTGCTGTGTCCTATTATTAAAAATATTGGAATGCTGTGCCTGATGTATATATTGGCTTCTCTGAAGTATATGGATATGTTTAATAATGCAGTTCTAGTCAGCATTATGATTCTGGCAACAATCTGCAAAAGCTGGCTCAGTGCACTTAATTTTTTAATTAGTATTATTTTATTTTTTCATATTAATTTGAACAGTACAAGATTAATCCTTTGTATAATTTTAGGGAAACATTAATGAATAAATAAAGAAAAACATGTCAAGTTTAATAGAAATTATGTTTGAAAAAAAATCACACAAATTAAAAAAAAAACCTGTTTCAGTTGAAAAAATATACTAATAAAACTATTAATAATAATCAATTGCTAATTAATTTTAGAACTTTATAAATTTAGATATAATGTGCACATTAAAAAAATCCCATTTCTACTATTGTTTTACTTTCTTCTTGGAGTCCTTATTTGCATTTATAATTTTCAGCTTTTCTATATAGGTTTTCTTTTTGAAGGATTTTTACTTCCAAGTTAATATAAAGAGTTATTTTTTTCTCCATTTTGCAATATAGTATTTCAGGATAACACACCACAAGGATTTATTCATTTTTCTTTCTGGTAATTTTTTGAAATCGGACTAACCCATAGATCCACATATGCTCTTGGCTGGAAACAAGGATTTGCTGCAGATTACAACAGGAACATTTTACATCTTTATTAAATTTTTCTAGTGATGCAGATTAAGTTGAGTTAGATGATGTTTAGCATTTAGTTAATCTCAGCACATGATTTTCATGGAATTAAACTTTTTTAAACATTTGAGTTCCTGCATCTGAGTCAAAAATGACTGCTGTGAACTTCTACTACTGTCTTCTTCAGCAGTTTGTTTAGAACGAATTGTCCTCTTCAGCAATTGGGTCAGGAATTGACTTTTTCTTATCATACACCTTAGTTTTTCTGAATAACCCACACTCCTAATTTTGGAACAAACCTGTCTTCCACAAATAACAATCCTGTCTTCTGCATGATAAAATTTACTACTAACCATTTGGGTCTAGTTTTACAAAAAACATTGTTTAGATACTTTCATTCCATATATGTGTGGCTAAAAATAGGTTGTGAGAAGATAATCCCTCATATTTAATTAATTAAAAAGCATGAGTAACTATGAGAAAAAATGTGATTATCTTATTTAAATATTGATACTAGCAATCATTATATTTCAGAAGTAAATAATTCTGAATATCTAAGACAAGACTCAGAAATTTATATTTCTCCTCCTTTTGTGATTCCTTTTTAATTTTGTTTAATAGTAGGCAGCAAAATTGTTTTAAAAATTTTAAAAATAATTCTTTTTTGAAAACAATATTGCTTCTCTACATATACAGACTGATAATTAGAAGTTTTAAAACATAATTAGTAAAGTAACTATTTTAAAACAAATTATTATGTTAATCTCATTATATAAATGCATGTCAATTTCATAAATGTATTTGATACATAAATATTTGGACTAGATAAACATTCAGATAATAAAGTTAAATATTATTCATTTTAAATATTGGAATTTAAATAAAATAAAACCTATAAAAACTATTAAGACAAATTGACTTGGGTTAATGAAATCCATATATTCTATTAACATAATTCATTAAACAATAGTTAGTACATGAAGTTGTACATTTTTTTAGCATCAATACACTAGCATGACTTTGATAATTTTCTAGATAAGCCAATAAACATATATTGATCACCATTTTTATGCTTGCTCATAATTGTTATTAAAACAGCCAAAACTCTCTATGCATATTGCCACTCAGTGCAAGCCAGAGTAATCAATGGATGCCAGAAGGCTTGTGCATAAAATCCCCATCTAGTACCTACTCATCCAATATCTACAGACTAGTTTCTGGCTTGTGGTGGGTTGCATTAAATCCTAAGATCTCTGCAGTGCTCTCAGATTCAAGGCTCCTTACTGATGATGATACTAGATGGAGATTTTATGCACAAGCCTTTTGGCATCCATTGATTACTCTGACTTACACTGAGTGTCAATATGTATAGAGAGTTTTGCCTATTTTAATAATTTTCCAGAGCAAATAATGACTATAATAAATTAAATAAGGAAGTTTTAAAATCTCATTTCATTGTAGTTGTTAATTTTTAGTAAAAGCATGAAAGTGATAATTGTGAATAATGAGTAGCTGTATTTTTGGAAATGCATGGGAGTCAATTCATGTTCTGATTATAGGCAAGATCCATGGATATAAAGTCTGCTGTCAAATGGTCAGTAATTTCTGTTGAAGTACTTTCTTTTTGACTCATTTTGATTATTTTTCTTTGGGTAACTGGTTTACATCTTGGATTGTTATGGTAGTTCTATGGAGAAAGGCATGGAATGAGTAACTCCATGATGTGTAGTGACATTTTGTTTACGATCATATATGGAGGGCTTTTTTGGTATGTCCAGATGTAACTTTGTTATATCATTGACTATGATAATTGGCTTGTATGAAATATTAGATAAGATGTGTGGCTAATTTGTAGCTATTTAGCCAGAATTTATATTTGAAATACTTGCACTATTTGAGTTATTTATTGTAAGTTCTAGATGTGTGCTTTTTCTGCAAGGCTCAGTTCAGAAGCTACATTGGAGCCAGAATTACATTTGTCTTCACACTAATTACTGTAGTTGCTAGGGTGATCCAAGGATTGGTATTATCCTCATGATGGCATTGGTTGGATTTGTTTTCTATTGGCTGAGCTTGTAAGACTTGGGTAGTTGTGCAATGTTTGTTCACGTAGTCAAACTGTCAACGTGGGTAGCATTTCAATTTTAATTCTCTTATATAGAGACACAACATGGCCTCCTGATCTGCAAACTGTGTTGGTATTAATTCCAGATTAATTTTTCTGTGTAATTTTCACTTGAAATCATAGTTATTTCTAGAGATCGAAATTGGTGTGTATTTAAGAGATTGGTTTGAATGCTATAACTTTATCAAACAGCTTTATCATTTTTTGAAAATGCTGGATTGTGTACCCAAGGTACAAGTTCTTAACTACCCTGTGATAACAGGGGTATAGTTGTCTAAGGTTTTAATTTGGTTCTTGAAGTGATTCTTCTGGTTAATGTCAAAAAACTCTAGAACAAGATATATGGAGTTGGGGTGGTCTGCAATACATAGGTTCGCATTAGTCCATGAATAGTTATTGCTTCATATAGCAAAAATCACAGAACATGACAGCAATACATTAGCATCTATTGTGAATGATGCAATTGAGTAAGTATAAAAAAAGCTTTTAAAGGATGTATATAGCCCTCTTGATATAGTGATGGTGAATTTTTTGTTGATTACTTTTAATGCATCAGTGGTCCAGTGTATGGAAGAAAGTCTTAATTTGACTAAAATTTTAAATCGAACTGTCTTTTGTCATTTAAATTGATTTTACCAAATCTTGGGATTGATTTATTGTTTACTATACTTCGATTATTTTTAATAGTGATTTGCAAGCTAGCTTTGGTAGTGATTTGACAGGGTTTGAAATCTGAATTGCAGTAGAATTCATATTAGGGCCAACTACTCAGTCATGTGATAGTATGGTCATTTTATTATTATTATTATCATCATCATCATTATCATTATTATTATTACATAAAATAAATAATAAATAATTCTTAATTGTTTAATTAATTGCTTTAAAATCTTAAATATTATTATAAAAATATAAACTTCTATTCTGCAGTGGATTGATAAATGTTGAAAATAATGATGATGAAGCTGCTAATTTATATTATTTGTGACAATTTGTTAATATTTTTTAATTAATAGAAAATTCTGGAAATATTTTGGATTATTTTAATGAAAATTTAAAAAGTGTAAACCAATATAAAAATATTTATTTTCAATTATTATCTGCTTCTGGAAGAAATTTTAACACAAAACAAGAGAGTGGGAAAAACACATCCAAGTGATAGTACCAAAAGAAAATTAAGTGAAATAATAAAAATTACAGCTGGAAATTGAAAAGGCACAATAATGATACAAAATCATAAAGGACTAATAAAGAAGATGAAAATATATAGTGCAAATGTGTCTAGAAAAAATGTTCAGAAAATTAAAATGGATATAGATAATAATCTTGAAGAACACCTTTACAAGAAGGAAACAGGGTCATTGAAATAATTTCATATGGCATACCTGAGAATAAAGAAACATAGAGATAACCTAGTTACTTGGCTAAAGAATCTGAGCTAGAAAATATTAGATTAGTTAGTAAAAAAGGACCATCAACAATTTTTGTAGCTGAATTTCTCCACCAAAATAATAAAACTCATGTTTCAAAAGTTCATCTTAAAAAAACACCTTTCAAATAGTGAATTCATATATCACCCCCATATAAAATACAGTATTCTGGTAAAGAATAAAATATTTTAGTTCTATTATTATTTTTTCCATGATAAGAATGTTTGCTTTGTTTATATCAGGACCCATAATTCACTAAATATCTACACCAGAATAGCTGAGCATGGAAAATCAAAGCACATTTTGTTTGCAGTAATAAAAGATAAATAACTTCAAAACAGACTTTTAATTGTGGAAAATATAGACAAAGTAAATGGAAATTACTGAATCAAGAAACATTGTGATTACATCAAGTTTTTGAAAAATTATTATCTGTGATACAATTTCTAGTTGAGCATGACATGGTATTTGTGAACAGTTTATTATCATTATAAATGTAGAAAGCAGTTCTGGAGAAAATTTACATGCTGTGCTGAAGTAAAAAATTAATTCTCTAGGATTAAATAATAATAATATCAAGAAGCAATGATATAATGGTTTAAATATGAAGGACAAATTTCTGAATTTCAGGCTAGAATCTTAAAAAAAATTCAAGAATATTTTTTACACCCTATTCTTATCCCAATTATATTCTTGTTTTGGCAGATACAGTTAAAACTTATCCTGCTACATTAATTTTCTTTGGTGTTCTTTAATTTTTTTATGTTTATTATCATGATACACAAAGAGATCATCAAATCTCTATAAATATGTTAAAGGTCTTACTATAAAGCCTTTTTATGATTCAAGGTGGGAATGTTGCATTCAAAGTGTTAAGATAATAAGAGTGAGTAAAATGTATGATGCACTTCTTAAAATATTAAAAGTGTCAGAAGATTCTCAAATTAAAAGTAATGCAGAATCATCTTTACACTCAATAAAAGATTAAATTTTTTTATAGTATCTCTCATTTTTTGGAGTGATTTTGTTTACAAGGAACTTCAAAGGGATTCATAGATATTTCCATAGCAACTTCATCAGAAAAAATATCATGTTGGGTGACCAAATGTCGAAGAGATATTGGGTTTGAGCAAGAATTAGTTGAGACAAAATTACCCACAGAAGATTTGAAAATAATTTTAGAACTGCAAAATAAAAAGTTAAAAAAAAAAAAATCTGTTAGTTATGAAATCGATGATGATCCAATTGTTACTCTTGCGGACTGTTTAAAGTAAATTTTTAAAATGTAGTTTTGAATAAAACAAAGAAATCATTAGAAACTCAATTGAAAAATCATATGGATTTATTTAGACTTTTGAGAAAATTTCAAAAACTGAAAAAAATTAAGCATGTGGCACAGTTAGAAATTGCTCTGATGAATATTAAAACTATACAAATAGATCATCTACTGACTCTGTAATGTAGATGGATTTAGATGGCAATATGTTAGTTGATAAAATGGAAGTTCTAAAGGTTATTCTTTCAGTAAAATAGTGTGAAAAGCCTTTTAAAATGGTTTCAATTTCTAGCAGAAAATGATAGAGCTACAGATTTTCCTAATCTCTTCATTGCTCTTTGGATATATTTAACCATACTAGTTTCTGTTGCTTTTGGAGAAAGAACATTTTGTGTATTAAAACTAATGAAAAATTGCTTAATGTTAACTATGACTCAAGATAGTTAAACAATTTAAGGATCTTATTCATTGAAAATTAAGTAGAAGAGCAGTTACATTTTGATTCAATTTTAGAAGACTTCTCTGAGCAAACTAGAAAATGTTTTTAAGCATTGTTTATTATTATTTCAATATGGATGATATATACTTTATTCAAATTATTCACTGACTTTTTTAAACATAAAAAAGTGTATTTATTTATAAAAATTAAAGTTATATTTTGAAGGGCCCTGCATTTATGTTATAATTTGAAATTTAATTCTATTGTTAAGAAGTTAATGTGTTTAAAAGGGTTACAATTTTAAAACCTATTCATTTCAATAATTTAAAAGTTTATTAAAGAAAAACTATTTTATCTTATCGATCCTCAGTTTAAACTATATATTTATGTGGAAATAGCACAAATAAAAATGCTAAAATTATTAAAAAATTAATTTTACTTTATTTTCTATATAGCTTTTACTTGTATAAATCACCATATAATTTTTATTTAAAAAATTGAACATTTTTCATTGGTATCACATTCTACCTAAAGCTATTTTGAATCCAGCCAAACGTTATACAAGGACTGATTTTTCTGTGGATAATTACACATTATATATATTAGAAATCAGCTAAGTCGTGTTAATATTTTTAACGTGTAAAGGTAAAGCAATAATATAATACTCAACATATTCCTACATGTTATTGTATATTTAAATACTTATTGCTAAAATAAACGGAATCAAATTTTTCAACAAAATAAAGAAAGAAAACTTATTTTTTTGAACGTTGGTGCCATAAGATAAAAATATTTTTTAGTTGTTCTAGACTTTATTTTGTGTCATCCTTATTTCAGTATAAATCTAATCTTGATTTTCATTTTAATTAAATTACTTTTATCACAGACATTTTAAAATCCGATAATAATTAATACATAAGTGGAATATATTAAATTGATAAGAATAATAGCTTAAATTTTTTAAAATTTAGTAAAATTCTTCCGAAAATGTTAATAACTTTATGAATAGGATTAAAATATACTTCACCTGAAAATCCCCCCCCCCCCAAAAAAAAAAAATCTTTTAAGTAAACTGATTTAATTTCATAGTTGATACACATAAACTGTTAATGACGTAATGAATTGCTGAAAAAGGAATTTCCAATAAGCATTGCTGTTGATATAAAAAATAAAAAAACGAAATGAGAATAATTTTTCCATTTATATATTTAGTTAAGTGTTAAACTTATTCATAATCATTTTCTATTTGTTTTTTTTAATAAAGTTCTTCATGGTTAAAATGCCTACAAAATCTCTAAAGAACGTTCTTATCCAATAATTTAATGATTTTAACACACTGGAGAAAAAGTATCCTTATTATGTTGATTATTTATTTTAAAACCTCCATAACACTAGATTACAAATTCCACAAATTTACTACCAATCATTATTATGAACTTTATTATAAACATTTTTTAAACCATTAAACATCACATGATCTCCATTCTTTATGCTTACACAAACTGTTTACATAAAAGCTAAACTCTCCATACAGTAGTGTCATTCAGTGCAAGTCAGAGTAACTGATGAAAACCACAACCTAGAAACTAGTCTGAGAATATTGGATGAGTAGGCACTAGATAGGGATTTTATGCAAAAACCTTCTTGCATCCATTGATTACCCTGGCTTGCACTAAGTGGCGCTACTATCTGGAAAGTTTAGCCTCTGTGTAAACATTTTTTGTTGTTGTTTTGCTCTTTGTAATAGTAATAATTATATATAAAAAAATCCGCACTAGAAAAAGAAGTATCCTGGAGAAAAATATGATTAAATTGTTCATATCATATTTTGATGCCTTTAATGTTAATAATATTTTATATTTTGTCTCATATGTGCATATCTGAATGTAAAAAAAAATATTATCAAATTTACTAGTTAAAGAAAATAGTTTTTCAAATGAATTATTATAAGGAGTGAAACATTTGAGGTTATTTATAATGCTGTGAATGTTAAAATTGTATTCCTGTTATGACTGGAGATCTTGGTTGTCAAAACTTTAGATAGTATTAGATTTAAAGTACTTGTGTCATCTTTGCTTGCCTTTATTTGAGAATGATTAATGAATTGATTAAATTTTGCATTCACTTATCCTGGGGTAAGAAATCTACGTTTTGATATTAAAGTGCTTGCTTTTAGGAGAGATTACTTTCAAATATTTATCATATTTCATTACTTTATTTTTACCATTTTTGTTAAGGAAGAAACATATCTTCAAGCATATTATCTTTATGGCAATCTATTTACTGTGCTTTAATCTTTTGAAATAATGTGTTTTGAACCACATAGATTTGATGAATGTTTAATATGCTTATTAAATTTGTACACTTTTTGATATTAAGATAAGGCAATCTTTATAATCTTACATACAATCAGTATGAAATGTATGCTTGGTAGCATACCAATATGTATAGATGCACACACATCATAACATAATAATTAATAGCTAGAATCTTAAGAATATTTTCTTTGTATAAATTAGAAAGTGAGAATTTTAGAGTTGATATTATTCATAATATATAATGTTTTTTTGGGTATTATAGAAAATATTTAGAAGGCACATCATCATCATCATCATCATAATGATAATAATAATAATAACAACAACAACAACAACAACAACAACAACAACAATAATAATAATAATAATAATAATAATAATAATAATAATAATAATAATAATAATAATAATAATAATAATAATAATAATAATAATAATAATAATAATAATAATAATAATAATAATAATAATAATAATAATAATAATAATAATAATAATAATAATAATAATAATAATAATAATCAGGCTATCATGCTAAATACATACAGATGACCAGCTGCATCCAACAGCTAATTCAATTCTATTAGAAGATACACCCTCCCACAGCCCATGCAACAACTTACATTCTGTAAGCTTCCTGATACACTTGCTGCATTTTCATCATTGGCAATAACACCAGAAGTCACCCAGATACATTCATCAATAAACTCCAACAAATCAAGGCACAGGACAACAATACTGCAACCCCAGATATTTTTGCTGCCATATGGTCACTACTAAAACAACGATCCAATTTATAACAGATCATAATGGAACAATAACCATACTGAAAAGCATTCAATGTTACCATCCATTACTCTCAACAAAACTCACCTTCACTAACTGCCTTCAACTCCATTCACTATCAATCTACAGAATTTACACAGCATCTATCGCAGTCTATCAGCTGTCACCATATATAATTCTACTCTGAATTGACTTTGTTCTTTATACAGCACCCATAGCTTGATTTTATGCTACATGAATTATAAGTTACCTCCCTAGTATACTACAAGATTAACAATTAAAAGAACAATAATCAAAATTAATTTAGTGCCTGTAAACAACTTTCAATATGATGCCAGATTTTATAATATTAAGTCATATCTATCTATCAATGAAATTGAGTTTTATATTGAACCATTTTTTAAGACTTTAATGATTAAACTTGATATCTATTTCTGTATCAAAATTAGTAGCAACATTTGTAAAAAAAAATATACCTTAAAACCTGTTTATTGTAATCCTTGAAATTAACCTGTACAACATGATTGCACTTTTAACCCTTACAATCAATGTTATGTAATGCCATGTAACCCAAAGGATTAATAAAGATTATTACTGACACATAATAATAGTAATTAATAAATAATAATAATAATAATAACAACAATAACAATAATAATAATAATAATAATAATAATAATTATTATTATTATTATTATTGTTATTATTATTATTATTATTATTATTATTATTATTATTATTATTATTATTTCTTTTAATTTTTTCTAACCAAAAGTAAATTACACAGAATGTGTAATATTATACAAATATGAAATACGTTTATTGCGTTTGCATCAATAATTATTTAAGTTTGAATTCATATTGTTTTATGCTATGCTAATAAATAATTTATTTTATAGAGGATAACATAAGATGCTACAATATGTTCATATATAGATATTAATAAAAATGTCTAATTTTTGAACAGAATTTAATCTTTCTAGAAAAAACAAAATATTTATTTCAGAATACACATATGTATGCACGCATATACACAAAATTTTTTTTTGTATGCTATACAAGTATTAACTTTTAGTTATTGCAAATTATTATATTAATAGTAACAAAAACAATTTTAATATATAATAATTATTTTTCTGGATAATCAAAAAATTCAAACAAATTTTTATGAGTATATCATTTCGGTTCGAAATAATTTTCTCAGTAAATAAGAGATAAATGACTATTATTTTCATTTACCTGAAGATTCTATAATTATTGTTCAATATTCTTTATAAGAATAAAAAATGTACTTAGTTGGAAACTTAAGTCAAAAGTAATTAGATAAATGTATCGCGCATCTTCATTAGAGATACAAATTGCAACTTTCTGTCTGATTATTAGAAATAATAATAATAAACAAAATCATTACATTCTTTTATTTATTTAATATACATTTTAAAGTAAAATATATAAATATTGAAGTTTTATTTATGGTTAATGCCGTTTAGAATATTTTATTTATTTGTTAAATCACAGCGCCGCCAGAAGTTTTTATTTAGCGGTATCATTCCGTCAGGCACCTGTTCGTCACTTGTTTTTAGCTTTAAGAAATGCATGGCTTCTTTTATCTTGGAATAACGTAACTATCTCGTTCCATATGAGAATTTGCTGTGCGAACTACTGAGATTCCTCCCTCATTGTGTTTTCTTGTTTGGAATCTGCGCTTGCTTAAGAAAGGTAAGTCACCATTTTGCGGTGATATTTGTGTGTATGGTGACGCTGTTTAAATCCTATATGTATATTTAAATATTTATTTTCAACTTTTATTTCTTTTAATAAGATCTACTTAATGTTTTTCTTCGTAGAAGCATCATTTACATATGAACATTTATATATATTTTTCAGTGGAAAAAAAATTCTAAGGATGCTGAATTTATCGCAAACCATGTGGTACTTTTCCTCATCTTCTCATCATTTTTCCCCGATGGAAAAATTATCTCTGGTTTAAATTAAAATTGTGCAATCATTTCCATGGTTTTACTACTGTATATTTTTTGTTTAAAAGGCACTCTAAAGTTGATTAAACAATATGGCTATTTGTAATTTCTGACTTAAACAGAAAATGGACCTTAAAATAATGTAGGAAATTAGTTCATACTTCCGGTCATAGATTTTAGGAAAAAACACACACATCCCTAATGCATACTAGATCATGGGCGTACTATCCAAAGGAAGATGGATTATAAAGTGGCCTACAAATTTCGGCTTCATTCGAGATATAACTTCTATAAGTATATTGCTTTTAATTGTAACGTGGTCTTTGAATCACTCTGGCGGCGTAGCTGCTGACAAGCGGGGTAAGTAGTGAACAAGCTTACGTTATTTGTTATTTAAACGTAAAAAAAGAGATTTATGTATAAAATATTTATGTATATAAATTAAAAAAGATTTATGTATATATTTTTTTCCTCTTAAAATATTATAAAAAACTATTTTTTTTAAAAAAGCACTTATAGTAATTTTAAAGCTTTTAATTTTGATTTACTTTTTTGATTATACATTCTTAAAAATAATATTGATTACTTTGTAACTATAGTAAAACGTAAATATTATGCAAATACGTAAAAATATGTTATATATAATGTAAATATATATCAAATGGCATGATTTAAAATATGTAGAATACATTCAAAAGATGTTTTTTCTTACTATGCATCAGCTGGCATTATGGAGGGCGCTTTGTATTAATGATAAACAACATTTATTCTCTCTACTTCTTTTTTTAATCACACACATATTTAATCTCATTCCATATATATATATTTCAAATGAAAAAAAAATCGATAATTATTATTACAGCGTTTTTTCAAAAATAAAATTAGAATCTAAAAGGTATGAATAATATTTTTGTTCTTTTATCGATCTTATAAATTCTCATCCAATAAGCAACCGAGTATTGTGAAAGCCTAGAAATTTGTTTATTATTTAAAAAAAAAAAAATAGAGATGTTCAGATGTGGATTTATTATGTTTTATTCTTTAATTATTTTGTTCGTAGAATCTTGCTTATTTTACGTATTATAATTACTATTTTTGTAGTTTGTAAATAAAAGTGATAAACTTATTTAATTTAAAAATAGGTTTTTATATTAACTTCGAAAACAATTTAAAGTAATTTGTTTCTTGCATTTTTAATATCTCATTATTATTAATATTAGCGTGCATTATTAACATTTTAATTTTAAAAAGTATATAGACAAAATATAAACTTGATACTTGAGATAAATGTAGTTTGGAACAATTATTAATTACAACTATCAGTGATAAATAAACAAATGAATAAAAAATAAATAGTATTTATAAATAATAAACTGATATTTTTGCATTTATTATAAATAAAACTGTCGTGAGCTGTTTAAAAACTCAACGCATCCAAAAACACACTACATGCAAAATTATGTTTAAGAAATTATTTCATGGAAAATATTTGATTGAGAATTGAGTAGGACGGAAAGCTACAATTGGACATGGTATTGAAGTCTTTCGGAAAGAAAAGTTTACTTTAAAAGAAGGTAAAAGGCAGCATTCAAAATATTTATCAAATTAAATAAAATGATGGATTAGCGTGTTTATATATCTATGTGGTTTATGGATTCGTTTGTATAATCGTTGCAAAATTCATTCTTAGTGTATTATTATTGGAGGTGGGGGGGTGTTGGAATGACTATATTTTTTAAAAGTGATTGTTGCTAATGATGATTTGAGCATCAAATGCAGTTGTTCAATCTAGAAGCTAAAAACCCTCACTTCATTAGAGTTTTGCCACTATTGTTAATAAAGAGTGTTCTCTTGAAAAGCAGATTTTTGTATTCTGAATAATTTTTTGGTGAAGATGCAATAAAAAAGGGTACTGATTTAAAGTGTACTCATGACCATTTTGAATTTTAAGAATTGCCCTAAACCACCGTTAACACATTCAAATGATAAATGATATCAAATAATCCACATGTGTTTGCGATATGACATTCTAACTCATTGACCTATACTATATATTCATAGATATATACTATATATCATCTAACTATAGATATATACTATACTTATATTGCTATTTGTGATATGGTAATTAACTTAGTGAATAGCTACTCATTTCTTTATTTTTGAATCCGAATGGAACTTGGAAAATATTTTCAGATAGAAAAAATTATACTTGCTTGGATTTTTTATTTAGGTGATCATGCCATATCTCATTGATAAATATATGATTATCTGAATGCAGTAATTTTATCTAGAATATAAAATAGAAAAAAAACTCTTACTAATTAACACTTGATTAGTGTGGTAAATAATGTTTTATTCTTCATATTTTCTTTGTGGAAAGATACTGAAAAAGCTTTTCTTTGCAATGAGTTATTTAGAACCATATATATATTTAGTAATAAAATTTACATTATAATGAAATATATATTTAAACAAGCATTGTATGTACTCTATACCTTGCTTGATTTAATATAGTCGTAGTTTAAAATTTATAGATCACAGCTTCAGATTTATCACTTTCAGATCTTCAAACCTATAAATTCTGAGCAACAACACATTCGATTGATTATTTTATGTATATTATATGTATATATAAAATCAAAAAAATGATGTACTTATAAATAGATTAAAACTTATCTAGAAAATGAATAACGAAAAAATAGCAAATTTCGTGAATATATTTGATAACAGAAACAAATAAGTATTAGGTTCAGACAGCCTACAACTCTACTGAAAATTATTCTTAATAACTTATAGCAAAGACATATTTTCTTGAAAATAATGAACGCAGTAAAATGATTGTAGTAAATTCTTCTTTGATGAGATAATCATTGATAAAATATAAACAATAGTTTTTTAATATTATAATCTTATATCTGATCTATATATTCATCTCATACCGTTAATTTTTGATAGCATTTGAAAGACTTCTAAAGATCAAAATCTTTCTCAATATTTTTTTCTAAAGGTTATATACTTGTTTTTCTCTTCCATAATGATATTGCGAAAATGTTAGTGTTATTTCTTTTCTGAGAATCTTTTTATCTAATAATATAACGTTTAGAATTTCTTTACTCCATCTATTATTATCTTTGCATATATATATATTTAATTAAGGTCATCTAGTGAGTGATGTAATGGGAAACTCAAAAACTATGGATGGCTTAACTGATTGATTTCCTGCTGAATAAAATTTAAAAAAGAACGAAACAAACTAATTTTGATATCTGAGTAAAACTGTTGTATTGAACACATCACTTTAATACTCCAATATATTTTATTTAAATTATTTATTATTATATTAACAGTAAAATTGATTATATTAATTTAGAACCAAATCTATTCATTTTCTTTTTTTTCGACAAAGTTTATCGCTATCTTAAGACTTTTTTTTTTGTATTCGCAATTGTTATTTTTAAAATCAAAGTCCATGTTTTTCTACTATAGGTTGAAACAATTAATTCACTTTGATGAAAGTCAGTCTATTATATGCAGTCCATTACTATTTTAATTTTGTTTATTATCTCTAATTGATAATAATCTAAATAAATACAATTACTTCTTAAATTTTTTATTTCTTCTTTAGCAATGCCCTTGGAAATGCAAATTTCTTTATAATTATTAAAATTTATTTTTTCAGTTCATAATATTTGATCATTCATAAAATTGTGGTATACATTTTATTACAAATCAAATAACTTGCAACAAAAATTATCTTGAGTCTAATCTATTGGATCTTTTAGACCATTGTAAGTATTTGATTGAAGTTTGAAAGTAGATTGATACGTCTAATTTATAAAACAAAACAAAATGTTTCTATGAACCATAATATTAGAAATTAAATGAATATCACAGATGCCAAAAAATATTTCTGAGATTGTAAGCCAATTCTGATTTGCAAAGCCCAGCTGATAAATAAAGTGTTCTGTGCAGATTAGTGTAATGGTAAAGTGGTACAGTTAAATCATTAAAGATTTTTGGATTTAAACTCATACTGGTGAACTCTTGTCATTAAATGTCACATACTGTCATATAATTTCCTGCAAAATTAAGTGTTTGGTAATTTTTGTGTTATGTATAATTTAGTAAAGTATAGAGTGTCAGTCTTGAAGATAAAAATTATTACATTTCAGATTTAATCCATCATTCCCTGTTAATCAAACATCACATGATCTCTTTAGCAATTAACTATTAGATTGTATATATAGTAATAAATTAATAGAATTGAGAGTTTGGAGAAATCTGTGGTACTAAAACATCATATGACCTCTTAGGAAACTTACATTTGATTGTTATTACATATAAATCTGGGTGGATTTAATTCACAAATTCTTATTTATAAGTCATCAAAAGTTGTAACAAAGAGACTTCTTATTTTATAATATAGTTCTAAACATAGTAGTTCATTATTAAGACACCCTATATGGTTTAGAAGAGTGGTAGAACCCAAGGTCCACAGATTGCAGCTAATTTCTGTCACTTTCAATACTCAAACTTCATAAAGAATTTTCATATGAATTCCTGAGCTTCAAACCATTTGATTATTATTTGCTTTACAGATGGTAGACTTTCAAGCTTAAAGTGTATGGATCATAGGTACAAGTGTCATTTCCATTGTTCAAACTTCTTGTGATCTTCCAAATAATAAACTTCAATTATTATTTTGCTCTATTAATATAATGCAATGATGAGTGGCAGTTTCTGAAGTCCATGGACTGTGACCTGGCATTGTTATTTCAGATGATCAAACTTCCTATGGACTGCTGATCAAGAATCCATTCAATCATTAATATTAAATATTATATAATTATTGAAAAACAAGAGTAAATCTTTACTCTAACCCTCTACTTGAATGATATCCATAATAAGCTTGAGTAATCATTCAAGATTACCAGATATTAGTGTACATAAATCTCTATCCCCAAACTGTTTTTTGAATTTTGCTTGCATTAGTTGAGGTTCAAAATTCAAAATTGGAAGTAATGCAAATATGCATGTAGCAATCATCTTTAATTTCAACTTGCATATTCAAGCTAAAAACCTAAAATTCAAAATAATTTAAGTTTTAGCCCTAAATCAACATGTTTAAATAGTTATTTAGATCCTGGCTTACTAGCTGAATATTTTCACATCTCAGTTTTTCTATTAAATATTGGCATTTCCTCTTTTTGTAAGAATGTTAATACTAGATCACCCATCTTTTTAGCTCACATAACATTAGTTCTGTACTCTGTTGCATCCTTCCTAATGTTGAATAATCAGTTATTACCACGATTTAATCCATTTGAATTCCCATTTCCATAACTGCATTACTTTTATCTTTAAATCCAAAGCTTCACTGATAAAGGCAAAAACCAGAAACTGGTCTAGAAATTAGGATTTAAATGCAATAGCCATCTGGTAATTACTGATTATTCAAGTTTAACATAAGTGGCATCAGAATAGAATGCTCTCATATTTTATCATTTACTGTGCAAGCTGAAGAAATGAGTAATTTGCTATAATTTTCTAATTAAAGAGAAATGATTGTTTCACAGGAATAAATTTGGCTGTTATGTCTGAGAGTCGATATTTAATACTGGAAAAAAAACTGATGATTTTTTCTTCAGATAGCTGATAATTTACAAACAAGCTTAAAACTTTTTTCAGATAGACAGTTCATAAGCAAGTCAGCTATTCATTTAAATATTTTTCGGAAATGGGTATGTAGTTACTCTTAGGTAGAGGGTAAAACAAAAAAGATAATGTATAGAACTCTCACTAACAAGCAATTAATTTCGTTTTTATTGTATATATATATGTTTGCCGAAATGGTTAAAGTATATATAAAGACTGGTATCATAATCTGATCACTCTTTGGTTTGATATTTATAAGATAATGTAATTCTATATTATATGAAAAGTCTGGCAATTATATACAAAGGCAGAAACTGATGAGGATTTATTCTTGCGAGAGCTGACTGATTGTTTTTCTTTTTTCCTTCTATTTTACACAGTATCGTAAATTGTAAGTTTTCAGCTACAGTTAAGTTGATCAGCTGGTTTATTTTAAAGAAAGTTATTAAGAAGAAGGTATTTTACTATTACTTGTATTTTCGATTTCCTGTAATTCATATTTGGCGAATATATATATAACTGTAAAATATGATCAATTTTACGCTTCTGTTTTTAATGCTTTTTATTTTTTCCAATAGTTTCACTGACTTAACAATCAATCTTAGGACTATGAACAATAATGTATTATTTTTATCCTAAAATTTTATAGTTCGTATATTAAATATGTTAAATTCATATTTATGGCCGTTTGAATAATTTAAAATAACAATAAAATCACATGTATATGTGCACACACACCCACACACACACACAACATCCAAATGTCTGTGACAATAAACACAATATAAAATAATAATAGCTAAGTACATTTTTGAAGAAGTGTTCTAGATTCATGGCCGTCAATAGTTTGCAAACAATAATTTTATACTGCCTAATAGTTGATTGCCACGACTCCGATGTATTCCTCTGGACTCTTAGTATTTTAAACTATATTTATTCCATTTAATACACTAATGAGTTGCTGTTTACATATTATTTACAGAGATTACTTTATATATATATAATATTATAAATCGATGTATATTTCTTCAAAGCAATATACAGAATCTTATAACTGAAACACACAGGCTTATTATATACCTGTGTCTATATATGTAATATATAGGGTATGTGAGCACAGACTTTCACGCGATCCATCACTCTCCACACCATCTTATAACACTCATACACTTGAACACATATATGTTGAAAAGATAAATAATCACCAATATACGTATTTCATGCTAAACCAACAATCATCAGTTGGTCCAGATTACCATCTCCACACATATATGCTATAAATGCTCAGATATATATTAAGATAGCCAATCCTTATACTTTAATGGACAGGCTTCAATCTACTCCACACTCCAACTCGTCATCCGTCCATCCAATTGAAAATCTGATGACGGAATCTTATAATTAAATATTAGTAAATACAGTAATCAAAAATTTTGAAAAGTACAAAAAATATAATCGTCACGAGCGCTTTCGACTATCCCTGTAGTCTTTGTTAACTAATACTTTTTGATTTACTGTATTTACTAATATTTAATTATAAGATTCCATATATATATTGAATCAAATGTATTAATGCTAAATTGGTACAAGCATATTACTCCTTAGCAAAGTTTTAAATCATGCTTGCTAATAAATTCAAACATAAACTCATTAATGTTGACATCACCTTAAAATATCTGACCAATCAGCACATTTAAAATTATTATTTCATGACTTGCAATACCATTCATCAAACTGCCTGCAGAGAACTCTGGTAGGACTTTAATATAATTTACAATAGTACCCAGTTGATGAATATTAATGAAAGCCACAAAGTGACCATTTTGGTAGTTATGTTAATGTGATATCAAAGTTAAGAATTTATTATGTGTGAATTTATTGGATAGAATGAGTTAAACTTTATTAAGGAATAGTATAACTTAATTACTTATTAACAATGTTTAAACACACATTAGTTAATAAATGTACATGTAACAAATTGTTATTAACTTTGACATCACACTAAAATAATCAGCCAACAAGCTCTTCCAGGATAATTGTTTCATTGGTAGCAATCCAACCAAATGTACAAAGATCAATGGCCCCTGAAATCAGATGGAAAATGATGTTCTGTGAAACAATTGTCTCAGAAAAGCTTATTGGCGGATTATTTTAGTGCAATATCAAATTTGATAACTTGTTACTCATAAATTTATAGAAACTCATAAATGAGTATAGCCATTCTAACTCCAATAAAAGAAAAGAAAAAGAAAAAACTGCTCTAGAAATGAGTTTTGCAATGACTATTTGAATCGCAAATATATCCACATATAAAACATTCTGGGTTTTTTCCTATTTATTTGATATTTTATAATGCTGATTTTTAATTTCTTTAGCAGAAACCTTTCATTCTGATAAACTTCTATACTATGCCTAATTGTAATTCTCAAACCGATTCTCTTCTCTGTAATGTGTTCCTAATGTAAACAATAAATATTAGATTTTTTAGAGAAAGTCCTTGATATTTATCATCCTTATAACATAAGCATCTATCTCTCTCATAAAAAAAACATGATCAAGTTCCCTATAAACACTGCTTTAGAATGTTTTCCCGAAAGTTTGTGATGATGGTGTTCTAGTTGTATTTTTATATTGGACTATTTCTGTCATCTAATATGAGTATTGAATGACTAGAAAAAATTAACTTTATTTAAATATTCCAAATACATTCAACTGTAAGTAAACAGTTGAATGTATTTGGAATATTTAAATATAGTTAAATTTTTCTAAAGACATTCAATACTCATATTAGATGATGGAAATAGTTCAATATAAAAATACATCCTTTTACAATGTCTTGCATTGTTTATTTGTTTTATATGTGCAATGTAACAAGGATGTACTTTTTAGTAGACCCTACAGTATCATATTAAAAAGTTGAAAAACTTATTGCTTGATTTTATGATCTTGCCTTTGTATTTTAAAAATTTTAAAGAGCACTCATAAATGAAACTTTTCTAATGTTTTTATTGCATAGGTAGGGAATTCAAGTCTCATTTCTATAGAATAAATTAGGTAAATTAATAGCTCTATATGCATCTAACTTAGTTATATCAATTATTTCCTGGTGGTAAAATACTTTATCTTTTAAATTGTAAAAGAAGCAGCATATTGGAATCTATTGTTGCATCTATACATTTAAGACTACTATTCTACTTAAAAAACATATTAAGAAATTTAAGTTGTTTTATACTCTAATTGTCTAAGCTAAAAGTTGCTGAGGATTTTTAATCTCTAATAAATATGTTTGAACACTAATTACAAAAAAAAAAAAAAGTCTTTTTTTTTAAAAAGAAATTTTATTCTATTGCTACATTGATTGTTACAATTACAAATATGACATCAATTACATATCTATTTGGAGCAATGTAGATCCAACCTCCTCCCATGTTGCTCTTGTGATATAGCTTGGAGCAATTAGTTTGTTCTTCTTCATGATTTTCTCCATGACGTTCTTAAATTTAGTACCATGTGGGTCTCTCATCCCTTCAATCGTTACTTTACATAAGACACACCACAGGGCATAGTTCACAAAAATTGCCAGTCTTATGTCCGTAAATAGACTGTCCTATATAGTCTTTAATTGATTTATAGTTTCCATTCCTATTGCTGTACCATTCATGTGTTATTGTTCTGTAATTGGACATATTGGGTATCTAAGAAAAATGTGGTCAATTGACCCCTCCTCTCTCCCACACATCTGGCATAGGATCGATCTTTTTGAAATTTCTCCTATAAATGTTGCAATATCAAAACATTAAGTACATTCTGTAAATTGTTTTTTGAACTGGAAAAAACAGCACAAACATCCAGCATATTATAAATTTGAAATTCAATAAGAGGAAGTTTCTGTTTTTGCTTTTGATTGATTCAAATTAAAAATTCCACCATCAAATCTATATCACATCTTTATCTCAGTTTTATTAAACTGCCTAATTAAAAATGATGTTGGAACAAGACCACATCGTTATTTAATTTTGATTTCCATTTTAAATAACTCAAATTTTTTCCAAGTAATAATAATTACATCTCATTCAATCATATAGAAATTATATAATAAATTTGGGGGACAACTAAATAATTTCAAACAATGCTATAAACCTCATTATTTAATTACACCAAATGCTCCGACAAATGAGTAAAAGCAATATCATTCTTTTGTCACCAATATTTGTCTGGCAACAAAAATCATGTCTATCGTATTCTTGATTCTCTGAGTCTCTAGTAACTATTTATCTATGACTAGAAGTAATCTATTCAACAAAATTTTTGAAAGTACTTTTGATTTAATGGATAGTAATGACATTACATCATAACTACTGCAATCTTAACTATTTCCTTTATGTTTAAAATTGGAACAGTAAAAGTATTCTTAAGATCTGGGCCATATATATTTCCAATATTTTTGAAACTAATATATCATCAGCATTTTTAAAACTTTTTCAGGTATTTTATCTGGCCTGTAGCCATTTTTCACTTAACTAGATATCTTTGTTTACATTTAAACGAATAGAATATAATTATTAAAAGCTCATTATTTGGTTCACAAGTATACATACATTTATATATTGTATTTACAAATATATACAAAAGTATTTTTTTATTTATATTATATTCTAATTTGATATTTCAAAATTTTATATATTATAATCAATGTTTTATATTAATAAATTGTAAACGTTCTTATAACAACATATGTGTCACCCCTTTATATAAACACACACTAGGCGTCTCATAGTTTAGTAATAACATATCTGTTCACCATGCTTTTGACTAGATTTGAATCCAGGCTATGTAAAATTTGAAAATTTTACTACATTCCAATTAGGTTTAAAATTTTTTTGGGATAGCTCATTTACGTCCAATCCAGCTAATCATTAAATATTGGTCAGTAAATGGATATTTAGATATTTTTAGCTAGGGGATAAAATAGAGATGAAAAACTGAAATTCTCAACATACAGGAATCGACAAGTTTAGTGAGTACTGCCTTCTTGGCTATTGTTTCTCTGTAAGAAATTGTTGGAGGGGCTTTTCTTCCATCCCAACCACAGTGGGCTACTTAAAAACTATTTAACTTAATTTTACTTACACACATTTATATATATTCAATTATCATATGATTGACTTGAATATTCCACATTTAAAAGTTATTACATCTTATGTATATGTTTTATTAATTATAATTTTTTTAAATGAATTTATATATATATATTTGATCTAGATACACGTGCATTGTATTTATATCATTCCTGTCAATCATAGAATGTTTTTTTTATCCATATAATTTTCAATATACTATATAACAGTTGTTCAAAATTGCATGCTCTTGAAATATTTAAAATGTTATTTTGCTCTATGACTGCTATCAAATCAATTGATGCCGAAGTCATTTTATATCATTGCTGAACAATGTAGACATTAATCATAAAATTTTGGTTTTTATTTTTTATTTAATAAGTCATTAAAAAGGCTTGCTTTGGGAGCGCAGCGTCGGACTGTGGAGTTTATGGTCAATAGATCAGAACTTCAATCTCGCCACTGCCAACACTCGAACTTTTTTTGAATATTAATTAAAAAAAAAATCCAGTAAAAGAACGAAATTGAATATTAATAAAAAAAAAAATCCAGTAAAAGAACGAAAGAAAGCCGGGCAAAATAGAAATAGAAAGTAAAATATGCAATCATTTATAAAAGATTGCTAGATAAAGGAAATAAAACTCAATGCAAATTGTTAGAAATAAAAGATGCAATTAGAAAAAAAAAATATATCTAGCTAAAGTATTTTGGATTTATCAAACTTGTGATGGTATAAAGATTTTTAAAATGATGTCACAAATTAAAATAACCAAATTTCTAAATTGATGAGAATATAAGGCTTTCTGGTACCTTTCTGTATCTCATTAAATTTCCAATAATTTACTAGATTACAAGTTTAATTACTTTAATTTGTGTTAGAAAATTCAATTATTTTATTTATATGTAATCTTATTTAAAATTTTTATATTGTTTATATATACGTATTCAAAGTAGAATAAGAAAGTGCTGAAACAATAATACTTAAACTATAGCAAAATATATATTTATATTCGGTATGAATATGCGGGTAATTAATAATTATTATGGCGCTAATATATAAAATTGCTTAGATGGGGTATTCATTTAATCTATCTTTATCAAAGTCTAGCTTTCGCTAAAGCGCCGCATCTATATCGAAAATCTGACTAAATAATTTTAAACATTAATGCCATAATAATTCTTAATTGCCTATATATATATGCATAAAATTAGAAAAGCTTTAAAAAAAAACCTCACGGATCAAAAGCCTTTTACAATCCCTTTACTCAGTAGCCGTAAAGAAAAAGGGAGTAGCCACTAGGCTTTCCAATTATCAGGTGTTGAGGGTTTGGGCGGTTTCCATCTTTGTTTTAAAAATACTACGTATCTATTTACTGATCAGTATTAGATGGTTTACTTGAAATAAAAATCCCAAACATGATGAAAAGATTTTCAAATTTACTTGACTTAATTTGAACCCAGGTCAGCTTCATGACAGATAGTTCCACTGCCAATATACCATGAAACTTTTATATATATAATAGATTTATTTATTCAATTATAGTAATGTGGAATTTTTTTTTTTTTTAGAATATATCTTTCATTTTTTTATGTTGTCATTAAATATTAATTCTTATTAAACGCAATGTCAGCACGTAATACTTATATAAAGCTAAAGCTTTAGTACATGCGCCTTGAGTGCTTAATTTTAGCAAGAGAGACCTCTACAAATCATAAAACGAGATTCGACTTTATAAAGATAAGAGGGACCCCTCTTATCTCTAACCTATTTTTCTTAATTATATTTATAACTTTAAATTGATTCAAAATATTTCTAAATTTAATATCTGAATATTGACTCGTTGTAAATCTTGAAAGATTTCGCGAATGTTAATGTTTAATAGAAATAGTGGACTTAATCAGTGAAGAATTTATTAGCTTCATGCTCCCAAATCAAAATGCTTTAGATTTGCCTATATAATTAAGAAAAATAGGTTAGAGATAAGAGGGGTCCCTCTTATCTTTATAAAGTCGAATCTCGTGTTATGATTTGTAGAGGTCTCTCTTGCTAAAATTAAGCACTCAAGGCACATGTACTAAAGCTTTAGTTGTCATTAAATGTAATTGGATAAAACGGAACGAAACTTATCATTATTTTAAACTGAATGCTTAATTCTACCAACATTTATAATGAAGTTATTCATTATTTTTGTCACTTTTTCCCATTTTCTTTTACTTTATTATTTTCAGTTAGTTATCCTGAATCTCTCCCATAATTTGATCACATCACTGCACTAATTGTGGCCATGGAATTATGTGTTTATATAACCACATTTTAATCCTTTAATGACTTACGAAGCAATTAAGTCTTGATTTTTTTTTCTCTTCTTATTTTTATCGTTTTATTCTTTCTTTTGAAGTTAGAATAACTACCGTTCATAAAATGGCTTTACTCATTTATCAGTAGATGCTAGTAATTATAATAATGATGGATGTTATAAATATATTAAAATAATAGAAGTATATTCATGATTTTTTACTTTTTATCCAATAAGACTTTAGATTTGTAGCATTCTTCTTGATAACTAGTTATTAAATTGTAAACGATAATCCAGTTTAGATTTTTCAGACCATCTTTTCTCACTATATATTATACCGGATACTCAATCTATTCTGAAACAGAGGGCGCCACCAGACCACTATGTGTCTGGAAAATTTGTTTACTGTGATCAGAATAGATGATGATGATGGTTTGCGCCGACTAGACTCAGGGAGAAACAAGAGATCTTAAATTGTTTAGACAATTGAGACAAAAGCACAAAGACAAACGTCAGCCAAATTAAGTTTAAACATATTTCATAAATTTTATTATGAGAAAATAAATTATTAAATATAAGTTTATGACACAATAGATGGGGGTTAACTCAGGCGTGTACCAGACATACTAAAGGCAAAGCTATGACAGACTGACTGATCTTCTAATAAACAAATTTAAAAGGGAGGAAGCAAATTTCGTTCAGCAGAGGATTCACTTAAACACTGGTTTCCACTTTATGATATTTAAACCATATGCCCCTGAAATAGATCAAAGAACCCAGTGCCGATGAGCTTTCTGAGATCTAAGCATGGTCAGATCTCGAATGTCCTTATATCGGTATGAACTGCATCAATTACTACATCTAAAATAACGGTGATTGATCCACCTCAAGAACAATCGAAAAATATCATTGAAATGAAGAAACAATTAAACCTGGTGAATCCCAGCCAAATGATTGGCGAAAATTACTTGAAAATTAATAATTAATGGTCTCAATAAGAGACAAGTAAATGATTAGAAAAACAGTTACGTCTGCCCCAGCAAATAAAGAAAAGAAAATAAACTTACAAATAAATTCTGAGTACACGCTCTGATAAATTTAAAGCACACATAATAACTACAAAAAGAAATCTATCGGAGAGTGCACATGAGTACGAAATATCAAAAGTTTAAATACTCTAGCAGAATGAAAGTATTGCTCACCTGTAATTTAAGAAAGAATAAATTTTATCTTCCTGCTGACGACTTATAAAATTACAAAAAAAAACACAATTCTAATTTCCGCCTTTAGAGATATTAGAAACGAAATCTCCACCTGCGAAAATCAGACAATAAAGTCGTCAGCCAAAAGAGTTTTGGAGGTTTAGCAAGAGGGCAAACATAGAGTATAAAATTAATTATCGAATACTAAATAATTACAGGTAAGCATAAAAAAATATATACAAGACTGCTAAAGCATTTACAAAAGCGAGGCATAAAATATAAAACTCATTCGTCACTCTCCAATAAACAAAACTGAAAGCAAATTGGAAGCTTAAAACTAAGATTCCAAGACACACTATAAAATATTGGAAAACACAGCAAATATTAGATATGAGGCTATATTGATTTAAGAAGACATATTTATGATTAGATTGAGCGGAGATTTAATGAGAATTAATTTACCCTGGGAAGAATAAAAACGAAAATAGTTACCTTTCGGTAAAACAAAGTTCACGTAGAGTGCGCACTTTTACTTAAGTTCATTTTCAGGTTCTTTAGGCAGCAAAGTAGATGTAGAGAGGTTCCAGCTTTTTTTAGGTGTTCAAGGCATTACTGGAGCAAAGTTGGAAGTCAGGGATCCGTCTTTTGTGGAGTTAGCAAGCCATTCGGGTGGTGGTAACAAGTATAGAATTTTTCATTTTGTTGCAGGCAAAAGTATTTAATCACAGCTGATGTCCTTTAAGAAATTAAATGTCTGCGCTGATATAAATTCTCACTTGATAAACAGCTTGTCTATCAATGAACAATGAATTAACTCACACTCCAAATTTTCGGGGCTATTTATACGTTGCTCCATTTCCCGCGAAACACTTTCCTTGTTGTCCAATTTCTACGCCTTAGGCAGGGCAAATATTAATCTCCCGCTCAATCTATCTAAGAATTCTAGCCAGGGTTTATTGAAATGAAAACAACAACATAAAAATCAAATCTCCGCTATAAAAATTGCTTACAATAATCAAAATAAAAGCAACAGGAATGCAATTAGCTAGCCAGCTTGTTTTTAAATCAAATGGATTTAAAAACAGACGGTATATGAAAACTATTTTAAAATAAATCGAAAAACATTTTTTAAAAAATCCGTTTTACATATAAATGCTTGTGTTTTGATACATGCATTCTTTTTAAATAATAATGAAAATTTAAACCCTAAACATTTAATTAAAATTAAAAGCTTAATAAATTTCTTTTTTTTTTTTGTTTAATAACAACCCCATTGAACCGGATTTCAATCAGGTTCAATATCTGTCTGTCTGTCTATCTATCTATATCTATCTATCTACCTACCTACCTACCTACCTACCTACCTACCTACCTATCTATCTATCTATCTATCTATCTATCTATCTATCTATCTATCTATCTATCTATCTATCTATCTATCTATCTATCTATCTATCTATCTATCTATCTATCTATCTATCTATCTATCTATCTATCTATCTATCTATCTAAACTTTCATTCATCAGGTGAGACAGTCCAACTTTTTGTTTAAGGTTTGAATATGTTCTGTGTAATAATGGAACTTGAATGCTTCACAGCCAATTGTAGGAGTTCAATTTGTCAATCCATTTAAATTTGTGCTACATAATGGATGGGGATAAAACATTCAAGTTCCAAAATTTAGCATGGTCATAAGTCAAAACATATAAATAGAATGTTGGATTTTTGTTTATGTGTAGATTTTCAGGTGTTTCACACCTCTAGGTTGCCTGATAAATAAACCACTTTTCTACAATGTAGGAATAGGGAGAGACGCTGGCTTGAGACACTATGCAATCAGTGCAGGGTTCCGAAAATCTAAAGATTTGATTGGTTATAACTATATTTAAGTACAATATATTTTATCCATTGTTTAGTTTTTAATGTTAATTGAAGTTAAGACAACAGATGGCAATATAGTCAATGTATGTGGTCTTATATAGTTGTAGATTATTTTGTTTTCATATGAAAACATAATATATTTTTAAAATAATAATTTTATATTGCTTGCATTTATCCAATCTTTTATTTTTTCCTAAGCTCAAAAAGGCAACGTTTGTTTAAATTAGATATCGCTATTATCTAAAGCTAGAGGAGAAAGTTAAGAGAGGGTGATATGACACTTAGTTTTCTATAGTCTTGTAACAATGAAGATTATTAAAAAATAGAAGTTTGAACTAGTGCAGATCTTTGTGATTTAAGGTTCAAACCATATGATGTCCAAGTATTTCAAATCACTACTATAGATAGTACAATTAGTTTAAGATCGCTAGATATATTTACGTTTTTATTTAAGTGTTAATATTTCCTGTGAAGCCAGACTATAATGCATCCAGCAATCATTCTGGCTGGAAATGGACAATCCTAAAGCAAGTAATTCCTTTTTTTTTGTATTGTTCTATTTTGAAATAATGTGGAAGAGTTTTTGCCTTATATAACATCATTTAAACATTGTTTTATCTGCTAATTATCAATTTTCTACTAGTTAGTATTTTTACTATTGTTAAAAATGAAACATAAATTCTACTACTGTGTATAACACACACATATAATGATTGCATGGTAAAATAAAATAACCAAGCAAAAGTAAATATATTTGAATCATTTTTTCACACCACTCTAATATAAGATGGGGATCGTATCTATCAATTACAAATATATTATGGAACAACTATTAATGCAGAGCAATGAAATATATTGTAATTATTAACAGAGTTTTATAGAATATATGTAAAAAAATGTATTTCATTGCAGTATACAACAAATTCCCTTTCTATAAGATGTTATAAGACTGATGGGTATCATCCCATTTCTTGTAGAAGCAATGTGAAAAAGTGTGTGCAGGTAATTTTACCTTCCATTTGGTTATTTTATTCTACAATGAAATCATCAATTGTTACATAAATAAGAATCATTGCCGTAATCTATTAGGCAGACATATATATATATTCAAATATTTCTGTAAATAAGAAGTTATTGTTTAAAATTATTCGATGGGAAACTTCTTGAATAAGGTTTAAAACTATGTCAATTAGATCTACGAAATGCTTGGAGAAAAACGACTAATCAAAATACTTTTAAATAATATAGATATACTAAAAGTTCCAGTTCACCACACATTCTTAAAATATATAAATAATGACATCTGAAAAAGATTGATGACCCCCAAGATGCACTTCATGCTTAACTAACAAATTTCGCTTCCCGCAGGTCACATTTTCTTACACACGATTTCATCATTTGTTGTATTTATCAGTATCAATTTATTATAATATGGACTACAAGTATTAAACTCCTTGCATTTATATCATTATATATATATAATTGAGGTCAATGAAGTTAAAATTATTTAATATTTTAGGAAAAAATAAGTTATAGCTAAAAAAAAAAAAAAAAATAGAAAAAAAAATTATAGAAAAGGCTTATTGAGAAAACTGTTAAATTGTTAAAAAAAAAAAAACCCAGAAGATAAGATGAAATTATTACATTTTATTAAAAAGGTTCTAAAGAGAAGATAGAAATTAAGACATACTGAAAACAAAGAGAAAAGAATAATTTGCTTGAAATAATATCAACTTTTCAGATGTATTTTTATTTCTTTTTTATTTATCGTACATAGATCTTCACTTTATCAAATTTATTTACAAGTGAGTATACGGATGTGCGTGCATGTAAGATCAATCAGAATTGATAAAATGCTTATAAAAGGCTAAGTTAATTGGCTTTTTAAATATTTAATAAAAAGATAAAATAAATAAAAACAGAAAAAAAAACTTCATAGTTTTATTTTTCCCCAGTTCTCAGATCTTTAGTATTTCAAGTAGGAAACTAATCTTAAAAATTCAGAGAGAATAAAAAAACATTATTATATACATAATAACATATAGCTTGAACTTAGCTTTATATTATTAGATAAGTTTAAAGAGTATTAATGGGAGTTAACTTAAACCCTTTTCAGTAATTCTAATTATTTTTATCAGTGGCTGCTATTAATTCAATAAATAGTAAACTGAACTTTGATTTGCATGTATTTTATTTTACCCCCCTCCCCATTTTTTGATTACCATTTAAAATAACTCTTATACTAATTCTAAATCTAACTCTATCCATAACAATGATTTTAACTGCAAATCTAGCTTTAAACCTAACATTATCTGTTGTTATTAAAAATAGGAGGTACCCCTGTATATATTTGAAATATAGTAGTTATAGTAAGATTTCTATATTAACTAGAATTGTCTGAATTAAAAAAAATTACTTAGAATGCAGTGGTGGGGATCTGTTAATATTGATTATAGACTTGCTACTAATTTAAAAAACTTTATCATTTTATGAGATTGGTGTCACTACTATATGAAGATAAAAATATCAGGTGATACAATATTATTACCTCATAAAACATAAATTGTCTATGTACGTGTATATATATTTTAATTACTCAAACAATATTCAATTAACTAACCAATCAAATTGCAGAAAGTGTTAAAATAACTGGTTGTGCTCTTTCCAAGACAATTATTTTATGATCTCAACATCTCTCACCAAGTAGCAATGAATTATCTTGGGTTAGTGTAGTTAAGTTATAAATCTTTTTTATTTGGATATCAACTCCAAAAGCTCCATACCTTAAAATATGGAATATGTTTTAACATAAACTTTAAATATTACAACAAAATAATAAAAAATTGTTTGAATAAGTTAATTATTTATTCATGTCAGTTTAAAACCTTTACACTGACGAAGCAGCCATATTGAATATTTAAAAAATTGTTAAGCCACAAATTTTATCATAATGTGTGTTTTTGTATGCTAAAAAATGACATAGTATATATTATTTTAAAGATAAAACATTAAAAAATGTAATTAAGCTGGAAAAAATATAGTCATTGATATTCAAAGTCATAAAAAAAAGAATAAAAGTTAATATTTCTAATAATTATTTTCATATTATTTCATAAATTCAAAGTTATCAGGCATAAAATTTAAAACTATAATTTTGTTAGTAGGTTAGTTGCATGCATCATTAAATTTCCAACAAATTGGTATATAATAACACTTATCTAAAGTAATGCATCATTTGAATACTTCTTAGAATAAAGACATTAGTACTTTCCATTTTTCTCTGTAGCCCTTCAAGATATATTTCCATACAGGGGTTTGCAATGTATATGTCATCCCTAATAACAAAACAAGTAGCTAATATTCATCAATAATTAGTATAATTTGAATATTATAATAAAGAACTTCAATACACTTTGTAATTTATTAAAAAGTACTATTAAAAGAGTCACTGTATACAAAATAAAACAATAAAATAAAAAATGAATGAAATATTAAATTCATTATAGAGTTAAGCTAGTTCAAAAGTTAGTATATATATTGTCAAAATCTTTACTTTTAGCATTTGCCCTTATTTATTATTATTAAAATGCAGAGAAAAGATTATAAAAAAATCTAAATCAGATCATATTTGGAAAACATATATATATATTTATCTGATATCATCTAATTCAAATACTTCGGTATTATAAAAAAAAATATAAGAAAAAATGCAGTTAACCACAAACTTTTTTTTTTATATTAGTGTCAATAACAAATTTTTCGGATATTTTGATCAAATACATATAAAAAATAATAATTAAAAAATATATAAAAATTAATAATAATTAAAAATATAAAAAAAATTTAAAAATATAGAAAAATAAATGCTTACCTTTGGGCTCTCTCATAACGTTGTTTTCAAAATATAACGGAAAAAGTCAAAGTTTTTACGGTTATATTTTTCAGGGTAAAATCCTTTCCAGTAACTATTAAAAAAAGAGAGAAAGTCAAAAAAATTCAATTTACTTGATCGCAAAAATTATTATAACATTTTTATTTTTCTTCACAGAAAAATAAAATTTAGCTTTCTAAAAACTAGATGAATAACCAAAAAGGTCTAAAAAACACATGCGTAGCCTGCATAGATTTCCATTAATTTGACATCGAAACCAGATGTTTACATTTTGAAAATGTTTAATTGCATTATGCATTCAGAATAATGAAGAAGTTAAATGAACACACAACACACATAATATAAAATGGGTGAGAGCAAAGTTGTGAGTGTAGAATTTGTAGTTGAAATGATAGTAATTTAATATTAATACGAACAAGTGAAAAACACATGTGTAAGAGATTGGCAGTTACCTAACCAACTGAAAAATGCTGATGCAACTTGAAACACATCTTGTAATCATTTAACTTCTTTAGATATTTTTATTTGTATGTTTAAAAAATGTGTGGTGTTGTAGGATGTGGGAAAAAGAAGAGATGAAGTTGGATTGATGATGCCATGTGCCTATATTTAGTAATAAAAAGCAGATATACTATTTTTAAAGAATTTAAAGTTTATATCTGGTTTGAGGTTGTGATAATTTTTAGCCTAATAAATGATAAGCAATATTTATTAATATATTTATATAAAGAGAATAGTTTTAAAGATGTGAATACAGGAAATTTGACACCTGTAGTTTAATTTGTCATAATCTCTCTCTCTATATATAATATCAAAATTCAAAAATTAAACTAGTCATTATAATAAAACTAATTACACCAATGTATAATTGAATACCTAGACAAAATTAAACTATTAATTGTGAATTTTAAATTTTAATTTGGATAGTTATTGAATTATAAATTGATATAATTAGTATATATATATATATATATATATATATATATATATATATATACCATCATTATATATATATATATATATATATATATATATATCAATGATGGAAGATGCATAATAGAAACTGTGTGGGATGCATCTCATCCTTCAAATCTTTTTTCCATACAAAGAGTTATCAAGTTATTCAAATTCATCAATATTTCATATATAGTACATAAGCTGAATAAGGTATGTTGACAATATGCAATTTTGTTCAGCTATTTTGCTATGATAAAACCTATTTGTTTCATTATAGCTTATTTTAGCCATAGTATCACATAACACTTTCTATAAAAGCAATAAAAAGTGTTGGAGCATAAATTTTCCATGATAAGTCTTTACTCTAATAAAATCAAAGGATTTTATGAAGTCAATAAACAAAAATAGATTTGTTTATGATATTCGTTGGCCATGTCAATTATTTAACATAAATGAGCAACAATTCCTTCTGTTTATCAACTTTCCTAAAACTAGTATGTCTCTGGGAATTCTCTTTTAATATAAAACTACAAATATAATAATAATCAAATGGTTAATCACTTAGGAACTCATAATATTTTCAAGCATTAGAAGTCATAAGTTAAGGTTCAATATTTTTATGTATTAAAAAATGTGAAGCTATAATCTGTTCTGAATGATTTCAGCATAATGTTATTTGCATATGGTAGCTAATTTGAAACTTTCCACACTAGTTAGTGACAATATTTATTTTTTTACTACAGAAATATAATTTGATTTCTTTCTATTTTGTCCATCATAATTTGATCAATACTCTACTGTCAATTCTAATGGGTTAAATTTTTTGGCTGTTATGTTAAAAATAATTTGACCTCTATCTTTTCAATGTTTATTACATTTCAAATGATGTTGCCTTCTACTATAATATGAACAATACAATATTTTAACATTTATTTCAACTAAATTATCTTCTTATGATATGGTAAAATTTAAAATATCTATCATCTATATTAACATTATGATCAACTGAAAGTTCATTTATAATTAGCATTAAGGAATATATAACATAAACTATGATATTACATGATAAAGCTACTTTCATCATCTGCAACAAGCTGTAAACATGATTAATCCCAAATAATAATTTATTTATATTAAGCAGATTTGACTTGTCTTATTGTAAAGTATGAAGGATGATATATATACAGTATATAATTTATTAACCAATCTTTGAAGTATCATCCATGTCATCTAATATCAGGGTCAAATTATATTTTTATATAAAAAAAAGGAATTTAATTTATATAATTTTCAACTTAATCATAGCTTGTTGGGTTTCTTTTAGTACTCTCCCAAACCATGAAATTTTGTAATACAAAATTGTGTATTTATGTTTAGATCTTACAAATTGAATCTCCTTCAATGTACTGTTCATGTGGTGCAAGGCAAGGCACCACTCTAAAAATGTTTTCCACTTTTTGAAGCAGTCATAAAAGTCTTGCAAAGTGATGCCTTTTAATGCTCTTTTTCTTTTTCATTTCCAAGAAAACTTTTTCTTTTGAGACATTGTTTCATTTGGGGGAATAAAAATAAGGCAGATCAGGTAAATATGACTGATGGATAAGCTGGGTCATGCGGTTTTTTGGTTAAAAATTGTTTCAGACTCTAGTCTTAGTGTGGCAGTATGTTGTTATGGTAAAACTTACAATTTTCCACTTTCTCTCAAATTAGAATGTTTTTATTTTACCATATCATGCAAACATTTTAGAAAAATGCTTGACTATTATGGGCAAATTCTGAGCAACAATACCATTTGCATAAAAAAATCTGCAAGTGCCATGCTTTTTTGAGATGTAATGGTTTTGAATTATTCCATTAAACCACTCATAAACTTATGGTTTTCAAGAGCAGCTTTTTTGTAAGCTGTTTTAAACATTACAGTTGTGTCCACTGCTGTTTTCTCTAACAGAAGACAGAATTTCATCTTATTTCAGTTTTTCTGCCATTACAAAAATGAACAAGTAAATGAGTTGCACTCACCCAAAAAATTTATTATGTGGAACCACATCTTCATTTGATGATGCTGATCAATAGATTGATGCAAGGGATCTATGTACAAAACATCTTGTGGTGGAATTATATATTGCAATGTGTTGGCTCATCAGAGAATAATTTCCATTTTTGGGGGTATCTCTTTGTATATGCATAATGAATATGTTATTTACTTTACAAAATTCATTGTTGTTAATATTGCCTTTTACATATTTAACTTTTCAGTGAAAGAATTAAAATATACTAAATTGAAGCTCAAACTGACTTTTCATATATGTGATTCAGTTTTTGATAGTGTTTATAGTCAAAAAAAATATTTATCAAGTTTATTTATAAAAATATTTTTAGAAATAAAAAAAAAAGAAAATATCTTAGAAACAAAAAATATATTTACAAATAAAAACATAGTTTATAGCATTATTATATAAAAACTTTTTCATGTTTGTTGCAGCATAAGTTTTCAGTACTTTATAAATATAATATACTTATAAAAATAAAATATATTTAAGTCTATTAATTTTTATATTTAAAATTGGAAAAAAAATTTGAAATAAAAAATAAATGATGTTTCTGCCTTTATACAGTGATGTAAAGTAAAAAGTTTTTACCAAAATGCACTGTTGATTCTTGCATTTTAGACATCTTTTTTTTTCATGACGACAGTTGCTATTAGGAACAATAAAATTAAAATATATAATAACATATAACTGAAACACAGGTTTGTTATATACCTGTGGCTATATATATGTAATATAGGGTATATGAGCACAGACTTTCACACCATCCACCTCTCTCCACTCTATCTAATAACACTGATACACCTAAACACATATATGCTGAAAAGATAAATAATCACCAATATACGTATTTCATGCTAAACCAGCAATCATCAGTTGGTCCAGACTATCATCTTTACACACATATATAGTATAAGTGCTCAGATATATATTAAGATAGACTATCCTCATAGTTTAATGGACAGGCTTCAATCCACTCCACACTCCAACTCCTCAACCATCCATCCAATTCAAAATCTGATGATGGAATGCTCAAAGGCTACCCTGAGGCTGAGATTATTGTCACACCCATGTTGACCTAAGGTCAATCTGAACCCCACATGTACAGGACATAATCCATTTAATACATATGCAAGGATGGGCAGACATCTCTATAATGTAATAACTGAAACACAGGTTTGTTATATACCTGTGGCTATATATATATATATGTAATATAGGGTATAACATATATTAGATTATAAACATTCAATGTACAAATACTGAAAAAAAAAAAAAACTGCAAAATTCAAGCTAAAATAAATATATCATCGATAGAAAACATACCATATATTATGATTACCATAGCATCAAATGAATTATTCTTAATTAATATTTAGTTAAAAAGTTATTAAGCCTATATAAATATAAAAAATGTGTTTTTATACAATTAATTTCATGGCCGTTTTGTGCATATTCATGTTTTACACTATGTTTAAATAATTATAGTATTAAGTATTTTTCCATAAGACATTAATTTTTTAATACATAAAAACATTAATTTTTAATTAACACGTAATCAAAAATAATAAAGATTATGGTAGAATTTATATACAGATTTAATAATTTGAAATTTAAATTGAAAATGAATATTCCAATATATATAAAGAATGGATTGCTTAATTATTAGCTTAGTATTTTCAACATTTATAAATAAAATACAAAAATTATAATTAAAAAATAATAGTAAAGAAATAATTCATTGTTTAAGAAATGTGCATAATATTTTAATAATTGAAAACAGAAGCGCTATGAATAGAATTTATAATGAAAATAAGAATAACATTTATGGAATTATTTTTATAAAAAATAATTTATAAGTACCAAAATATTTAGTTATTGAAATTTAAAAAGATTATAATGATGATAAAATTAAACTCAAAGTTTTTATTAAAGAAATCAAATTAAGAAAAGTAATTACTGCAGAATCCCAATAAGCATGCATTCAAAAGGTTGCACTTTTTAAAAGTTAAAGATAGAAAAAATCTAAGATTGAAAAGAATAAAAGTCAATTATAAAAGAATAATATATAGAAATAATATTTCCAAAAATTATTAAAAATATTTTTTAACAATAATAAACTGATCATCCCAAAGAAGAGAGAAGAAAAATCTCATACAAAACACTATAATAGTGCTAATGTATTTGCAAAGATATAAATAAAGTTTTAATTTGATAGAAATAATCCAATATATAAGTACAAATAAAATAATATCATTAGAAATCTTTAGACAAACAAAATATTATTTCTATTAATAATTTTATTTATATATGTTTTTCATAATTAAAAAATCTTTTTCAACAGAGAAACTAGATGCAATATACAATGAATATAGATATATTAAACAATCTCCATACTTCCATCATTCTTTTTAAATTCATATAAATAAAGATACAATAAAAGACAAATGACCCCCAATATGCATTTCATGCTGATCCAGCACTCATTAGTTGGCCCAGGTCACTATCTCTCATACATATCTCTATTATATGAAGTATATTTATCTATAGTAAATTGTTATATTTTTATTTACCATTGTCAAACTCACTCCATTCACAACTTTGATACCATTCACCTCAGATAAATACAATAATATCTATAAAGATATTACACAGAGAAAAGAGAAAGGTGAATAACTCCCTGTGTGTGTATGTTTAAATTTAAAAAAAATCAGATATATTAATCTTTAACTGAGGTTTAAAGTTTATATCTGTGCTAGAGATAATCTCCAGTTTAGAAAATGATTAGTAATAATCATTATTGTATTTATCTGAAGTGGATGGTGTCAAAGTTGTGAGTGGAGTGAGTTTGACAATGGTAAATAAAAAATGTAACAATTTACAATAAATATATACCCATGTATAGGATGCAGTAGTATATAAGATGCACCCCCTTTTTATACACATTTCTAAATTAAAAAAAAATAATTTTCTATATTTTTTTATGAATTTCCAGAATGATTTACCGTACTAATTTTATAGTCATTTATGTCAATAAAAAATATAACTAAGAACCCTGTAGTATCTTTTAAGTTTAATTTTCAAAACCCAGAAATTTATCTCCAGAGCTATGTTTGTTTTAGTCCACATATATAGGCCATTTCTCTTCATGAATTTAAAACTCCATGATGTTGATCATGTAAACTCAGTGATGCCACTGTTAGAAGTTATCAGTCTTGCTTGTTGAATACTCATTTTTGTGGAAACTGGAAATACTGAACTTATTTGGTTTAATATCCAAATTTTTATTTCTTCTTCTAGTTCTGGCCATTTTGTAATTCCATATCACAGATTGTGTTTACTATGACAGCCTTCTGTAGGTCCTTTTCCATGTATTCTTTAAGTTTTTATCATCTTTTCAGTTGGAGGTGACCCAAAAATCTCCTCTGCTGCCCTGTTTCCATGTTCTTTAGCATTTTCATGTCTCAGATTGTATTTACTATGATAGTTTTTTGTAGGTCCTTTTCCTATGTTCTTCAAGTTTTTATCATCTTTTCAGTTAGATGTGACACAAAATTCCTCTGTTTCCATATTTGTTAGCATACCTAATCGATCATAGCTTGAATGCAATATCATAGCAGACTGCATTGTTTTTGAGTTATGTTTTACCAAAAAATCTTAACATAAAATATCACAGAACACTGTTAATATTCTGGACAAATCTACCAAGTTTAAAGTTTAAATGTTACAGTGCATTCTTGAAGTGTGATCATGCATGCACACATTGGATACATTGTAACCTTGAGATGTAATTGGAACTGAACTCTATTTTAGAGGAATGCTCCCCCTTTCTGTAATGAAGTATAAAGTATATCAAGCAACTTATTATCTTTACAAAACAGGAAAAAATTATGAAAACAATTTATCCAAAACAAGTTTTGCAAAAGGACAAAATAACTGACATTTTGTAATAAAACATTGTATATTTATTTTAAAGTGTTGCAAACTGAATCACTTTCAAAGTATAGTCTATTTAATGCAATGCAATGATCTAAACATGTTTTTGATTTTTTGAAATTGTCTGGAAATATTTGCAAAGTGATGTGTTATAAAGCTTCCATCATTTTTTTTCCCATCACTTCTAAGTTCACACAAAAAAATTGTGACATGTCTTCATTCAAGTGATTAAAAAAGAGTCACGCAGTGCAAGATTGAGTGAATATGACCGATGCTTAAGCTGGATCATGCTGAATTTAATTAAAAACTGTTTGCTGTTGTGATAAAACATCCACTCCTCATTTTGGAAAAAAATGGGATGTTTATATTTTACTGCCTCATGCAAAAATTTCAGAACTTGTAGATTTTAATTTTCTGATAGGTATGAATGAAATCTGAATGAACAATCATTTGCATCCTTAAAAAATTCAGAATCATCTTGACATTTGACTTCATTTGCCATGCTTTTTTGGAATGTAGTAAAGTTAACATTTCTATAAAACCACACATAAACTTGTGCTTTTCCAGACAACTTATTTCTAAGCCCTTTCAAGCAGAACAACTGTTTTCCTAAAAGAAAACTATTTCACATAGTTCCAACTTTTCAGCCATTACAAAAATTGACAAATACATAAAACACACTTTACAAAAAAATTCTATGTATGACCATGATTTCATATGATGACATCACTTGACAGATTGATGCAGAACCCACAAGAGATATCTAGAAGCAGAAGCATTTCCTACAATAGTCATGGTTACCAGAAAACAATTGCAGTTATTTTAATACAAATCAAAAATCTTAGAATTATAGAAATTTTAATTCATAATTTTGATTAGCAGCAGATAAGACACCCCCCTCCTATTTTAGGAATATTTTGAGGAGAAAAAGTGCATTATATATGCTGGGAAATATGATATATTAAAAATTGAAATTTATTATTATAACAGTATTATATTTATATACAGCTAATATTTTGTATATTCTAATTTTATTACCAAAAAACAAACAAACAATAATTATAAACTCTAATTTTAATTATATTTAAAAATGGTGTCTTACCAATAAATAAAAAGTCTATTATCAGTTTTTTTTTCATATTTATAAAATTAAGTATTTTTTTCATTCTTTGAAAGGTAGAATAACATAAAATTTTAATGATTGTTTTCTTAATTTTTTATGGTATCATACCCTAATGGCATTTTCTGCTTGAGCTATTTAGTTGAATGTACTTGAGTTCTCATCTAGAATATTATGCAACAATGTTTGTCTTCTAATAATCTACATTTTATAAGAAAAAAAGAATGTTTGGGCTTATTCACAGTTATGTATTATTAAACTTGGTATGTATTTGCTGAAAAATATTGTCATGTTGTTATCCCCTCATATTTGTTATCCAAATACAATAGACTTAATAATAACATTATTAAAGTCACTTCTTTTTCACTTAATTTTGAAATGTTCAAATATTAAATAATATCATGTTTCAATTGCTTTGCAATAATCTTGAAGAACCTAAAAAAATTACCTGAACAAAATATAGCATAGGCCATGGTTCCATTGTACATTATAGTAGAGCCATGAACTATGCTACAATTTGATGCAAGCCCTCCTCATGAACAAATATATATAGTATATTATAGCTTATATTTTGTTGATAAAACATTGCTTAGAATGGAATATGCATTGTTTATTGAACTGCAAGTGTACAGTACTTTTCAACATGCTTACCTGCACACACACACATAATATAGATACTTTTCTGTATGTATAGTATGCATATGTAAATCAAGATTATAATATACATTTAAAAAAAAATTTCTTAATAATACTTTGAGAAAACACATTTACATGTATTTTATTCAGTGTGTGTTTATTTTTGCATTCACTGAAACAATAAGATAAAAAAAAACTAACTACCATATTTTTTATTTTTAAAGTAAACAATTAAATGTCTGACTTTCATTACAATTGAATATGCTTTAATGATATTCTTTTTTCCAATAACTGGTCATGTAATTAAGAGATTAGAATCTGTCTAATTGGTTTCATATATTTAAGTCCATATCAACTTTTAGTATGATCCTAAATTTTGAAAAACTTTTTGATATTACATTCAGAATGTAAATATTATACAAAATGTTGCACATCAAATTTGGCAAGATAATAAAGAAAGAATAAAATTTTATATGCTTTTAATATAAATTGAAATTTTTTATTAACATATATGATTGTATATGATGCTCTGAAATGGAAAAACAGCTACTGCCATATTGTAAAATTTATTTGCAAAATTAATTCTTTTTTTAAATGATTATATATGGGCTCAGACAATAAAAATGACTACCTGAAAATTATAAAATTTGTGAATTTCAATGTTTTTGTTTGTTTGTTTACATTTTTCTTTGGGTAGCATATAATTGAAGTCATGTAGTTAAATGACTTTACTCTTTCTCTATTTTTTTATTATAATTACATAAAATATTGTTACTTTAATTGATAATAATTATCATTAAAATGTAAGTAATAAATGGATAAAAAATTATACTCTCCAATCATTTATTAAATATAAGTGAGTTAAAAATATATAAATAAATAGTTATCAGACAATAAAAAATTATGAACAGTCATATTCAATTTTACAATTAAAGATGACATAAAAACAAAATAAATATAAACTATGAAGTTAATTGTGGAAATTGTGACATGTTTTATTATGGTTCGACAAAGTGATTAAATAAAAAAATCAATAAAGAAATTAACAGAAGAGCAGTGGGTATCCAAAATGAATAAGAATAATTATTGATAATCTGGGACAGAGATTTATAACATGTTTTATCACTGCGGTGGTTTATTGAAGCAAAAAATTTCTCTAACCTGATATGTAAGACATGAATAACCCAATGTCACTCTTCTTGTTCTACCAAATGATGTACTTACTGGTTTAAGAACGTTTTTCAAGATATAAACTCTCAAATGTTATTGCAGTGTTCACTTTTGATATGTTGATGACATAGTCATGGTAGAATAATCACTGAAACCTGTGTCTAGCTAACATTTTGTGTGCAATTTAAGAATTTATACAGAAGACATGTTAAACAGTGACAACGGTAAAAATGAAATTTTATTCAATGTAAATGTAAATAATGCCATATTATTGGTTTAACTTAATATATATATATATATATATATAAAATAAAGCAAAAATACTAATAGCTAACAAGTCATCATATATAATTATTTCACAAACAATCCTCCTACTTCTCACCAAAAAATAATTCAGTTATTAATATTTTTCAGTTTATTGTATACTTTGTTTAATAAAGTAGTTTGTTTGATAGGTTGTAAGAACAATGGTTTATTTATCTACATGTAAGCATTGAATATTAGCCAATATATAGGTCGATTTCTTGTCATATTTATATTTTTTCTCCATCCTTTATCATTGATTGCATTTACAGTCTATTTAAGATCTTGGATAAGGATGGGAAATGAAATTTTATTTTCTATCTATTTATATTTTTGCCTTGGCAACAGTTACCAAAATATTTTCTGAAGATATCATAAGCATAAGGATAAGCATAAGTAATTATATATATATAATTATTAAATGGTGATTGCATTGACAACAATTTGAAATTATTGATGTTATTGATATTGGGATTGTCTAAGTGTTGATATATATATATATATTAAGGTCAAGATTTTTATAAGTAAAAAGAAAAATCAGAAAAAACTGTTTTCTAATGTTTGGGTATATCTGCAGCATTTTTGAATAATAACTTTCCAGAGGTTGCAGATATGGGTTATTTATGGTGATATTAGCAATAACCAAATGTATGTATGGATACATTTGGAACACATGGTCACATGCAGTTATATATATATATATATATATGTTAAAACGAAGATTTGCACGGGTTAAATATATATAAATATATATTTTGGGTTCATGTGTTAAAACTTTAATATCAATTTAGGTTGATGTACACAAGATCACAGAGTTATAATCTGTGGATGGTTAATAATGTATTAAGTTTTTAGATGACATAAAATATGTATTTTATATATATATATATATATATATAAGGTAAAATAGCTTTTTAAATAAGTAGTTCTCTTTTCATGGCACAGATATCTCAACCAAATTTCATAGAAAAGCAGTAAAGAAGAAGGCCGTATTCAGTTGTCTTGTTAATGGTTGACTGGTGAGAGTTTGAAAAGTTTTTTATCCTGGTTTTATAGTCTAGCTAAAGATAATGAGATATCAATTTAAGACTAATGTTGGATGGTTAGCTAGTATTCGCTACAGACCAGATACCTGAGAGAAAAATCCTTAACTTCTTGAAAAAAATCATTTGGCTTGGATTTGAACCCCAGGTAATAGTTGTTGCAGTTGAATATGCTATTTCTGAACCATGCAACTTTTACCCTATGCATTTACACATGCATTGAAGAGGTTATATAAAAATATATCAAAATACTATTTTGTTATAATATAATGTAACAATTATTAAGTAACCTATGTAGATTCACTGGTTTCTAAATAAATGTAACTATTAGATTATATAGTTATTTTTATTTTATACCAAATATACACAGTATATATAGAAAAGACATATTTTGCAGGTTCATCCATGTTAAAATTTTTTAAATATTAATATACCGATATTTCGACCGATCACACAAGTCATTTACTGGGTAATAAATGGTAGAAAGATGATCTACCAATAGTAAAAATGTTAAATTAAAATATGTTTTTAAAAAAAAATCTTTCCAAATAGGAGGGAGTTTTCATGTATTATTTCACTTATTGATACAATCTGGCCTTTTTAGTATCTCAGTGGGTTCTCTGATTTTACACTGGTAGAGATTATCACATCTGGATATGATCCTGTTACTAGAAAAATCAATTCTATGACCTGAATCTATATTATGGAGTGAGAGTGCTGATGTTGATGAGTGTTGTTTAACTGCATTAGCATGTTCATCTCTCCTAACACTGATGTGACAATTGTTCATACCTATGTAAGAAGCTTTACAATTATCATGAGATTTCATACACACCATGAGATTCAAGGAGATTGAATCTTTAGGATTGGTTATTATATTACTGATTTTTTGATGAGTAAAAAACACTGTATTTATATTATAGCATTTGAATATACATCCAATACTGTCTGTAGTTCCTTCTACATATGGAACACAAATCTTAATAGTCAATTTATCTTTTTTTTGTTTTCTATTTTGGCCACTTTGGGCTTGAACTAAGGCTTTTTTGATAAAATTATTATTATAACTATTTGCTAATAAAATATTATTAATATGATTTATTTCTTCTTTCAGATGTGACTTATCTGAAAGGGTAATTGCTATATTTAAATAGTTTTGGCTACAGAAACAATCTGAGTTGGGTGATGATGAGAATGGGCATGTAAATATCTGTGGGTGTATGTATTCTTTCTGTAAATCTAAAAAGATTGACTATTCAGTGTCTTGGTGACTAGTACACCAAGAAAATGAAGTTTTCCATCAGACTGTCTCCATTGTAAATGTAATATATATATATATATTTCTAAAACCCACTTTAAAATGAAATATTAAATAAAAATAACAACCAAATAAGTAATGTCAGTGTCAGTAGACATTAAGTGTCAGGCAGTATAGTTCTATAACTGGTTTCTTATTATTTGTCTTTTTACTGTCAGGAAATACTTTAATATACTATTTTTAAAAACAATGAAAATTTAAATTTTAATTCAAGTGAGTTTTTATAGCTAAATACAACTGATCCAGATTAACAATATATTTTTTAATATTTTAAATATAATAATCCAACTATATAACACTTTTGATCTTTTGGTAAAAGATGAGAAAATCACTAAGTATTCATTGATTACAATTTTAGCTTACATTAATATTAGTACCAAAATCTTTCTTTCATCTACAAATGCTACTTTGTAAGAGATGTGATATAGAGACAATTGACTCTGTTTCTATTTTTATTTTTGGAGTTGGAAGAATTGTTAATACTCTATAATTAATATAAGCTAAAAAAGATATATTGAAAAACGAATTTTTAAAAGAAGTGATTTTTTGAAAGTTGTATATGATTATTAAATTTTATATAATTATTAAATTCTATAATGATAATCATTTGGGTTTTTAATAGAAGAGCAATATGGAGACTTCAGACCATTCAACAAAGTATGGAGAGATGTATGTTAGAAGTAACAAGAAGAAATCAACAATGAAATACATGGATGAGAGTACAAACAAATGTTACTAATATCATTGAAAGAACTAAAAAAATCAAAGTGGAGTTGGATTGGTCATATTGCTAGAGAGATGATTATCCATATGAAATGAATTGAAGAAATAAGAAAAGGTTCTGGGGTGATGTGGAGAAGAGTATTTAGAAATTGAAGAAGATGGATTGAACTTGGAGAGACCTTCATCCTGCAGTGGATTGATAATGGTTAAAATGATAATAATGAAGCCCAATTTATTAGCATGATTATCATAACTTTAAATGTATACATGTATCTACATGCTATCATTATTTTTAATCATTACCAATTCACTGCAGAATGAAAGTCTCTCTAAAATTCATCCAGTTTCATTGTATCCACAGTCTTTTTTTCTTCATATGTCACCATAAAACTTTTTTATTTTATTCATTCATTTTACATGTGGTCTAGGACTTCTCTTGCAATTGAGTTTAATATCTTAATGGTTCATATATTATCATCTTTTCTAGAAATATATCAAGTTCAGATCTATTGTGGTTTCTTAATTTTTTCAATGATACCTGTATATTATCTTATCCAGATATTTTGTTTTATTTCATTTTTGTTATTCCCCAATATATATCTTGCCATATTTTATTGAGAGGTCTAAAATCTGTGCATTGCTCTTTTGTTTTAGTGACTAGATCTCAAATCGGTAAATATGATATGATAATACATATCTATTAAAAATCTTTCTTTTAAATTATATATATATATATTGTAAATATCGATAAGTCTATCTATATTTTAAAAATTATCATTTGTTATTAAAAAAAAAACATCTCTTTGAGTTGATGTTTATATATGAAGTATTATTATTGTTTATGGTTATTAGGTATAGTTATTGTTTGAAGTTATTATTTTATTTATATGTTGATGGTACATCGTTATGAATATTTAATTATTATAAATAAATAAAGACATATAAATTGTTGATTATATAAAAAAATTATTTTATTTGCAGTGATTATTAAAAAAATGCAATATTATTATTTATGTATATATATATTTTTAAAGCTGTCAAATAAATTTTCAATTTAATATTTTTTTATATATATATGCTTGATATATATATTTTTTTTAATGTTAATTGTTTAAAAGAAAACATATGTAACAATGGTTTTCAAAACAGCATTTGCTGGCACATGGAGAACAACAACAGCAACAAAAAAGAGGCCATTATTATTAGGATAGTGATTAAACAAACAAAAGGATAAAAATTTGTTGTACTTTGTTTCTTTGAAATTGCCATTCTTAAGAATAGTGGAATAAGATAAATTTCTGTAATCAATACATAAACATGACTGGCTAATTTATATATATTGCAGCCAAGGGGCTGCGCTGTTTTCTTTCATTTATTCCAAGGCTGTTTAAAAAGAAAAACTGAGCAAATTTCAACACATGAATTTCATCGCGTCTGAAGCCGAAATTTGATATAGCTATCTGGAATCTATAATGGTCAATCTAATAATAATCTGGAGGTAACTAAAATTAATTAACATATTGGATTCAACATGTCAATTATTATTTTTTTTTTCAAGGAGAGAAATTTAAAAAGGAAAAATGAAATATATGTATGTAAATTTGGAAACCAATAATTTCTTCTAACATGGTATTTCTTCAATTTAACTAGATAGAATTCATTCTAATATTAAACAGATAAAGGAATAATACAGCAGATTAAGTTGAACTTTGAAAGGTAGTAAAAAACTTTATTAATATATATGTTTATATATATACTTTTGAGATCGATATTCATTTTTTTTTTTACTTTTATTTTTCATTATAAAAATATAACGTTTTTATAAATATTCAATTCAAGCGTCTTGTTTTCTAACAGCAATAAACGTTTAACAGGTGTCAAAATTAACACTTAAGTAATTTAAAATCTTAAAGAATGACATATAGGTTTGGATTGCATATGAGTTGTTATGTATATTTTAATAAATGAAATTTATATTCGCAAAATTTTATTATAAAAATTTTTTATTATTAATTTATCTATTTTCATTTTTTTAATTTCATATGATAATTCTTATGCAGACCAAAATAATAATTTATATATATTTGCTGTATATAATATATATTTTTTATATATTTTTATTTATTTTTGAATATTTGAAAAATATAAATATGGATTTGTATTTATATTAATACATAATTGTTAAGCACAAATATGTCTTTATCTATTTAATATACATACTTCTTGTAAGTATATACATATATTTATTATTTGGGTTTGTATTTAAAAACTATTTAATACACTGATACTACCTAAAATTAATATAGAAATAAAGGATGTACTATTTGTTTTATAAGTAATGCCTTAGTAATTTATTTGAAAAAGTATTAATATTTTATTCTTATTTTTCTTTTAGTACCAGAGTCATTATGAAATTAATAAAATTCACAATTTCATAGAGGATAACTTCATATTTCACTTATTATTTAGTCTTTAAGTTACTTACACATATTATTATTCATTGGTATGTTTAGATATACATAAATTTACTTATTGGATGTGTATATTGGATTTAATAGAATTCCCTTTGTTTCTGATATATATTTGATTAGTTAGTCATATCAACCTTGAAAATAAATTATAAGGATAGATCTCATTGCTCTATATGATTTTAAATTTATTTCATGTATAGCTAGTTGGAAGGGCATATAAACAATGTATTTAAATATAACTGGGATAATTTTGTCTTTCTTCATTTAAATCATACAATGTATTATATTAGGCTTTCTTAACAATTGGATTTATTTAGATTACATATATTCCATTACATTTATCATCCAATGTTTGAAACATTATTTTCTTCTAACATATTGATGTTCCATTACATTTGATTTATAATATGTTTATATGATATATTGTCCATTACATTTGGCACCACAAACTGTGGGACCTAGTTAACTAGTGATTGGTATAATAAAGATATTTTCCATTACATTTGACATGACAACATGGTCAGCATGATATGTTTATATACATATTGTATAGTTTCCATTATATTTGGCTTTCCCAATGTTTGGGGCCTTCTTTCTTCAATTTAAATGGAATGCAGCAAGTACTTTCCATTACAATATATATATATATTGAAGCGGAATCTGTTGCACACATTCAGCTTCACTCTCTAATAATATTTGAAACCTCCAAACATGGATTCAAACCCAACCATTTAATTATAGACCACCGGGGAGTGAAGGTATACCAATGCGCATGGTTGTTTATGTATTTGTAAACTTTAAATTCCTTTAACATTAGTATGCATAAAAACAATTATATATTTTCATTACGGTCAACAATCATGCGTATGTGTGTGTAACAGATCAACTTTAATAATTTAAAGTGTTGCATAATGTATATTTTATTCATACATATATTTTCATAGAGAGAAAGTTCGAGAGGGGAACGTAAAATTAGTAAATAAAAGACTTACCGTCTTCCAAATTATAAAAGAAATTTGTTTTATTGTAATATAGATTTATTTAAGCGTCATGATTAGTTAATGTTGATTCCGCAGGTCTATTTTCAGCTTAAAGTAGACCAAAACCAACTTTTGAACTTGATCTCGTTTGTAGTCCAAAATATGCTGTTTCATTGTAGTTGTTAAAACATCCGGGAATTAGATAAAAACTAACTCTCGAACTTGATCTCGTTTGTAGTCCAAAATATGCTGTATCATTGTAGTTGTTAAAACATCCGGGAATTAGATAAAAACTAACTCTCGAACTTAATCTTGTTTGTAGTCCAAAATATGCTGTATCATTGTAGTTATTAGAACATCCGGGAATTACCCAGCGGTGGTGATAACGAGTATAAATGCAACCACATTTTCTAACTAAAAGAGGAGACATGTCATTTTTCTAACGCATTGCTAAGGGGAAGTCACGCCCCTCTGAACGGCAACATGACAGGCTAATAAAACATAGATTTGCTTTCCTGGATCTCTCCAAAAATCTAACCGATGCCTAAATACTCGGAAACCATCGTTCATCAATTGCTGCCAAAATGAACTTAATATTAAATCAAGAATGGACCGAAACCTTAATTTCGTCAATTTGTAATAAATTAATTCCTTTATCAAACATGGAACCAACATGTGCGCACCCGGCTGGAAATTCATCGGAAAGAAAGGTAATTCCTTGCCGTATAAATGAACTTTCATCTTAAATAACCTTTTTCTATTGTAAAATATAAATGTAATATTTTAGTTCTGAAATCTCTCCTAATATAAAAATGTAATTACTTATTTTATGATCGGTAGTGCTAAGCCGATTAACTGCCTAAATAATGACCTCTTTTCTTTGTTTTATTATTTCTGTTTGTTGTATATTTCAACTGTAATTCTCACTTTCTAAACTCGATTGCTAGGTTTTCACTTTCCTTGTATTTTTATTTTAATGCGGCAATGTTTATTTAATATTATGCAAGTCATATCAATTTTTAGTATGCTAATAACTCGATCTGGCGAATCAATCCTATTTATTTTTGCTATTCTGCCATTGCGGAATATTTAATCGTAAACGTAAGAGTATTCACATTATAAAATTTGCCCGATCGAGAGATTTTCCTAAATTATGTTTTAATAATGAATATTATGCTTTTCACTACTATTTAAATAAATGATTTACTATTGCTCCACGCTATTGATTAACATGATGAAAATTGATTATTACATAACTTTAATTCAGACCCTTATGTCTAGATGATTCATTGTATAAATCGCCCCGCCATCTAACGATAATTTAAGTCACTTAGTTCTCGGGTGGGTTAATATGCATTTAGTGAAGGAATTGTAATGTTTTAATATTTATCCTTAAGATATTGAATAAATTCTTTAAGTAAGTTGTATGCCCTGTTTGGGACTGCTTTTAAATCATTATTTCATTACGTTAGACTTAATTAGTATTTTAAGGCTGTATAAATCAGGGTAAATCAAACCTGACAGCTTTCGTAACGTGTCCCGGTGATAACATTCCTAATTCAGAAATGATGTTGTCATGCGTTTTCTCGATAATGGAATACTTATATAAAGCACAATTCTCGACAGAGCGTGGAGGCCCCAGCTCTTACAGATTGTCTTAGGTTAGGTAAGCACTGCTATAGGTTAACATCCTACGAGTTGGAACCATAGTATCCTGCCAACCAATTCCCAATGATATCCATCACAAATGCGGATAAGATTAATTTTCTTCGCTCCCAAATAAATGAAGCTCATCGTCCACTCAGGCCTTGTCATGCGGTTCACACGTTATTGTTCCTATCCTTTCATACGCCGTAATGATATAATTTCCCTAAGTCATCGCAAAACTCTCGTTATAGTTTAAATTTAATTAACTTTAGTATATATACATTATCGCTTATTAGCGCTACCCATCCTTCATTCAGTCGCTATTAATACATCATTAATTAACTATTGAGAAAATCTATAAATGTAGACTCGCACGATAATTTTAAAATGATCATTTTTCCCTATTTCTCTTCATAGATAAGAAATAAATGAGTCATCTCATAGGGTTCCACAACAATTGATTTATAATTAATGTACCTTCCATGAAATCCAAATGTAATCATATGTTGAATAAAACAAACCTTCGTACCGTTATTAAGTTTGATCATATTCTGTGTAATTTAAAATCTTATAAGCATTCATTCTAAAAGCTATTGTCATGGGTTATTTTCCTTAACTTAGAAATATCATAGCGTGAGCAATATCAACCCGTTAAATCACATTAGCATATTAAGCCGCAGCTGTCAAATAATTAATTTATCATTATGTATATTTCTTGGTGCATATCCATCAAACCTTGTTATGTTATCCGGTTTGACATCGAGTGCCCAAGCGACAATAAGTGAAACCTAAATCGAGTGTTCAAGATATATATGTTCTAATTCATTGTAAATCTCCATATCTAGTGATTCACATGATTAATCAATTATTATCAATATCACGTTTAATAAATTCACATTTAATAAGCTATTTTTTGGATATTTTTGTTGGTTTGTGTGTGCACGTCTATCATTACTTTGCGTTATCAATTAGTTAAGCCGTAGGTCTCTTGTATCTTTGCTGAACCTTCTTGGGCCGGAGTAAATTGAAGGGTAGGCTGCTATCATCAGAAATGTTGTTTGTAATGTGATAGACTTGGGAAGTGGGCAATAGGGCGGAGTTCATGAGTATCCCTAACCTGTGTATCTTGTATATGATTGAACTCTAGGTACTTTTGCTTAGGTCCTAATTCTTGTTAGACGAACATACAATTCTGACCGGTACAATATATATATATCAAAGAATTCCATCTAAGTTTAAATTTCATCTATATTAATAATAAGACCAAAATATTTATATTTGTTAAAATTTTCTAATTCACGATTATCAATCTGTATTTTCTTCTTTTGAAAAAAAATATTGAATTTATATGATATATTTTTACCTATAAGCTGGACTATTTCTATCGTCTAATTGAATTTTTATCTGTTTTTAGAAGAAGAAAATAGTCAAAATTTTATTTTTATATTTTGAAATATATTTAATTATTAATAAGATTTGTTTCTTCTTTATAATAATAATAATAATAATAATAATAATAATAATAATAATAATAATCATCATCATCATCATCAACTATTATCACTCCAATTCAGAATGAAGGTCTCTCCAAGTTCAATCCATCTTCTCTGATCTTAAGCTTTTTTTCTCCACATCATACCTGCACACTTTCTTATTTCATCCATCCATCTCACATGTGGTTCTTTCTGGGTCTTTTACAATTTTTTGGAATTTACTTTAAGATTTCAATTGTCCATCTATTATCATCTCTTCTAGTGATATGTCCATCCCAACTCCACTTCAGTCTTTTAATTTTTTCAATGAGGTCAGTAACACCTGCTTGCTCTCTTACCCATATATTGCATTTTCAATCTCTTCTTGTTGCTCCTAACAAGTGTCCAAGTCTCAGATCCATAAGTAAGAACTGATAAAACACATTTATTAACAACATTTCTTTTCAAATACATAGGCAGACTTCCTTTTAATATCAATTTATTTCTACCAAAAGCACTTCTACCAAGTTTAATTCTATGATTAATTTCATCCATTATGTTTCCATCTGGATGCCAGAAGGCTTGTGCATAAAATCCCCATCTAGTGCCTACTCATCCAATATCCCCAGACTAGTTTCTGGCTTGTGGCCTTAGTCAGTGAGGAGCCTTGGATCTGAGAGCAACTGCACCTAGATCTTAGGTCATGTGATGTTTCTTCTTCTAACTCACCATAATCAATCTTTATTTTCATATTTTGAGAAAATCCATTGAACATTACTTTAGTCTTTTTAACATTTATCTTTAGTCTTACTTTTATACTTTCTTCTGATAACTCCTGCAACATTTTTTTGCAACTCTAAAGCATTATTTGCAAAAACAACTATATCATCTGCAAAATCTAAATGACTTAAATAATCTCCATTTACTTTCACTCCTTTAGCTTCTCATTTTAATCCACAAAATACTTCTTGCACACAAGTTAGTATAGAATATAAAATTTCCTGATATTTTTCTCATTTCTTTTTCAGTTGTTGCTGGATTGATAAAGTGATAATCTGATATGGAAACTGAACTAATAACTTTTAGATTAATAAATAATGAGTCTAATGTGATTCTAAAACTATTCTACAAAGTTAATAGTTATTACAAATTTTTATAACTTATCTAAAACAGTACTTCTGATGTTTCCATTTACCTTGAGCTTAAAAAAAAAAAAACCCTCAAAAATAAATATTTTAAAATTTCTACTGGCTATTATCTTACACAGAATAGTCAAATTTATTAGAATTTATCTCAAAATTCACCATTCATGTATCTAAAGATTATTCAATACATGCCAGCAGTAACTGATGAAGAACAATACTACTTGAAACTTCATGTTCTATATAATCTATGTGTTATTACTAACAGTTAAATGAATTTAAAAAAGGTGTAATTAAAGTTTGTATTTTTCTAAAAACAATTAACAATTTAAATAGAATTGAATAATGGATATAGTTCAACACATAACTAGGAGCATAACAAAAGATTTCTTCCGATAAACATGTTGGGCATAGATAAACCTATAATGTAAAATATATATGAATAGCATATGTCAAAATCACTATAATTAAGACGATGTTTAATTTATTGATAAGGACAAAAAAATGATGCAGTTTTAAATAGAGTAATAGTTTTAGATAGTTAACTACCATCTCTGCAACATCATTCTATAGAAAAACAATGGCGGAAAAAGCAGTACTCATATGATTTTCCCTTTTTATTGTTTTATCCCGAAACATAGATGAATACTCATTTATTAAACAATAACTACATGACTAATTAAGTTGTGTTTGGGTCTGTTTTTGAAAGTCCTATTCTAAATTTACTTAGAACCGAAAAGAAATTCATATTTAACTTGAAATCAAACGCTAGATTATGAGTGCAGCAAGGGGTTGTGTTAACCACTACATCAAAGTTAGTTTTGATTAAATGTGTATGTGTATGAATACATGCGTGTAGTATTAATAGCATTTTCTTTTTTTAAAAAGAAATTATTAATTAAAAATTTTCAAATAATTAATACAGTAGAACCGTTAGTTGAGAACGCAAAAATTAATTAAGATAAAATTATTGAAGAATTAACAAGCATAAAAAAATAAAATAATTGCTACCGGCAGTGAAAACGATCGTAATTGTTACAATATGAAATAAGAACAAAAGATACATAGGAGAAGACATAGTAATTAGAAGAATGTGTGGGCTCAATCGACGATAAATGTCAACGTATTTTCTAAGTAAATTTAAAATGGTAATTATCTTTTTTTTTTTTATAAATTTATTATTACCTAAATTAAGTCTACTCGGTTATTTATGGTAGTATTAAAATTACTTTTAATTAAATTATATACGACTTAGACTAAAGTTATTATATGGAATACTATTAATAAATCGTTTAACTAATTGCACTTTTATCTGTAATATAAGATGCAATTTAATACTCTATATGACGCAATTTTGTTTAGATTATAAAATTCAACTTGAAATTTTTATGCCATTCTAAATCATCAAATAATATGTTAAAATTAAACGTCTAATAACTTTTACGTTATTCATTTTTTTTATATCACTTCAAGTTATTATTAAGGTTTAGCATTTTTATTAATGTACAACTGTATATCACGCACTAAATATGACTGACTCTTCAACTTACTAAGTATATTTTAAGCATTACGCAATGCATCCAATAATAGGATTCAAATATTAAACAATAGGTTGGCTGCACTATTAATTGTTATAAATATATATAAATTATCACAATTTACCACAATGGTGGTTAATGAGATTAATCATTCTTTATAGGGCTTCAATCACACACAATCACACAAAACATTTAATCAGCGCAATAAAGAATAATAATTATAGAACACAATCTATTATATTTACTATTTATTTAGTTATACAAATCGCACTAAACAAAAAAAATCTGTGAATATAGACTATCTGCAATGTGCAACTACACTTTTTGTGGGACCCACTGTTGCAAAATGTTCGCACAAAATATGCTGGAAACTGGTTGTCTTACATTAATGATTGATTAAGTAATATTTACTAAGGCTTTAACCTCGATAATATGCGTCTGAAAAATGCGAAGGTAGGGACCTCTACAGGTCTTAACCACAAGCTTACACTGTGAAGAAAAGAGGGGAAGCTTGTGGTTAAGACCTGTAGAGATCCCTACCTTCGCATTTTTCAGACACTTATTATCGAGGTTAAAGCCTTAGTAAATATTACTTAATATATTAATGTGCGTTTAAATAAATTTATAATTAATGATTGATGAATTGTAAGCACTGGGTTTAAATGGGATTGTTTTTGTTAATGTGTTCATCATATCGTGTGTGTCACCAATAAATAGAGGTTTTTTTACATAGATGCAAAAAATATGATTAAATAATGTTAGCAGAAGCCAAGTATTTTTATCATTTGAATTTTTTTTATTTGATTCTGTTCTCATTTGATCTCTATTATAAACATAGGTTAACAAAACATCGTGCTGTATTATTGATAAAGATTATTCAACACATTAATTTCTTTTAATTTTTCGATAAAAAATGTGCCATGTCTATACACGTATATTTTATTAAAGCACCAATAGGTGTGTATGTACAGATTTAGAAATATTGATATTGCTAGAATACTAAAAAAAGAGAAATAATTGATATGCAGAAAAAAAGAATTCAGTAATTACAAGAAGCAATAGGCTAATTTGCATGTTAATAAATATCCTGGTTTATGCAAATTAGCAAAGCTGATAAAAAAGTCTACAAAAGAAGAATTGCAAAGGAGAAAAGATATAAACAGTGCAAAAGAAGTTGGGCAAATGATGTACTAAGTATTGAGTTTAAGTTATATTCTGTGGGCAATTCTGTTGCCTGGAGATTAGTAAAGAAGAACTCTAGTCAAGATTCTAATTTGACTATCTCAGAAATATGTGTGTGAGCAATAAGGTGCACATTTATACATATTAAATCTCTACAGAGATATAAAAAAGTGATTTAAGTGATCCTATTCTCAACAAATAAATAGTTAGTTGAATTACTAAATTTTACTAATAGTATTATTATTATTCAGAATAAAGTAAACTCTTGAAATTATTATTAAACATTGTTATTTTTTCTTTTATTTAACAACAAAAATCATCCATCTGACAATTGACTGGTTGGCCCTGGATATATTAAAATGTGAGTTTGCTGCTGTAATAGAAAGTGTAGGTATACAAATGTATTATTTCATAAAGAATATAATAAATGTTATGAAATACATAAATAAATATTACAAATAACACCTTAACAACCAGCCTGCTGAACTAAAAAAAGTTTTAGAAACCGATTCTACTGAACCAATGCTAACCTGCTGAATTCCACTATTAAATATATCCATTTAAGCAATAGAGTTCACAATATCAAGAAATAACATTTGATCATTATCAGTAGTGATTTTTTACTATTTGCTATTTTCTTGGCATACTTTTCTAGATATTAAGTTTAGAGTGATATCACAAACTTTAACATTTTTACATCATCAAAATGGAATATCTATTTGTATTTATAGCCTTATGTAAGTTATGAATAGTCAATTAACTTTATATAACATTGTTATTCAACAGGACTGAATTTATATTATTTATAATACTTCACTCATATACACTTTAATGCAAGTAATTTTCTTAACCTTCTTTATTTTCTTACAGTTTTGACTGTCCAGCAGTCTTCGTCAGAGCTTAATCCTCCTTACAGTTTAACCTTAACTGTAAGGAGGATTAAGCTCTGACGAAGACTGCTGGACAGTCAAAACTGTAAGAAAATAAAGAAGGTTAAGAAAATTACTTGCATTAAAGTGTATATGAGTGAAGTATTATAAATAATATATATATGATTATATGAAGATATGCAAAGAAAGTGAAGGAGAAGGACTGAATTTTTTTCTAATTGATCTTCATTCAGGATAGAAAAATTGATAGATTTTTATAATTGGTTTTGATTATATGGTATTCTGTAATTTTATACTACTAGAAGAATAAACAGTAAACCATAAGCCAATTACAGTAGTCTCAAAATATTGGCTATACTTAGTACTTTTATAAGATTGCATTTCAAATTAGTTATCACATGTGTCATTCTGCATTGTAATGCATGCTTGGTCATTTATTTAATGGAAAACACAAATGTATATAGCATGTAATAATATGAAATGAAGACTTGGACACAAGTACATTTGTAATATGAGAAGAATCTACACGAAGTTATTAGATTATTATTTATTTGTATAAAATGGTTAAATATAGCAAATAGGTCATGTCTTGGAAAGTCATATTATAATAAAATACCAGAAAGGATAAGTTAATTATAAAACATTTAAAGTTACAGATTAGCCATAAAATTTTTATATTTGAGCATGAAATGTAAAAATAATTTTCTTTTTTAGTGAACAGATACCAATAAGTATATACAAAAATGGATTGGTATTTTTAGATTCCAACATTTGAAAACAGAGACAAAATATGAAGATATAGAATAAGATTTTCATAAATTAAAAAATATGTTATTGAGTGTGATTCACATAAACTAAAGTTGTGCAAATTCTTCAAAATTTAGTCAACAGTAAGTGATAATTTACAGTGACATTGCATGGGTAAAATGCATCTTTGTGCAAGCTAAATTCCAGTGTTCCCATTATCATGAATAGAGACAGCCTGAGAGTGAGATGGCACAAGGTCACATATTTATCAAAGCCCTGGACCTGCATGACCTATGTTATTTGTGAAAATCAAAAAATAAAATATTTTATCATATGATGAATGAAACTATATTTACCTTTTTAATGAAAACTCTATTAATTTGTAGGCCCTAAAATAAAAATCACATAGGAAGTAATACCATTATAGAAGCAGTGATTGTGTGATAATGCAGATTTTTCATTTACATATGGATATACCTAAATGTTTTACACTGTTCTAGTCATATTAAAGGAAAGTCAGCATATGTCAAGAACAATTATCTTCATTATCAATTTTAAAACTATGTGGTATCTATACAAAAATACAATATAAGTTTTTATATATGATGATGATTTACATACTGTGTGTAAGCATTTTTATTGCATTATATATTTTTCAGTAACAAATACTGTATTTCACTTTTATTCTCTTTTTTTTCTAAACCAAAACAAATAACTAGATGTATGTGCATATAAACTTCCCTTGTTTACATGAAAAATTATTTTAATTATAGCCCAGAACATTGCTCTATCGGTTTGATAAGAATGTCATTTTACACTTATTAATCCATTTTAGAGAAATTCATTATTAGTAAACCGCAGGCGCTAAAAACATTTCTAAATTTCTTTTTATTGATAAAATATTCTAAACTGCTAAATAACTTATCTATTTTTACATTCTTCTTAACTTTTCTAAAAAATATTACTTTAATTAAAAAATATTCACTCACTATATTAGAAGAAATTCACGATTATATTTATATAAACAGCAAAGAATTTCGAAATTAATATAGTATTACAGTTGGACACAATCATGAAAAATAATTATAAGAAGTGGGATTTAATATAGTTAATAAAATTTCATCAAATTTAGATGATGAAGGCTCTAGATTATTTTTTATGGCTCCTTAGTTCTTTGTATAGTAAATTCATAAAAATATGTTCATAAAAGCATTACTGATGGCAAAGTGTTCTGTATCTCATTACAATTATTTCTATTTACCCACTGTTTAAAACACAGAAAGTGTTAACACTTCTATAATATATATATATGTTTAATATTAATTATTACTTCACAATGCTTCTGAAATGAGAAAAAATTATCTTTATTTCGTGAAGTGTAAAGTTTTATTATATTAAATGAGGCTGCATTTACATTAGAAGTGGATTTGAAGATTGCCTTATTATATAACTTTAATATATGTAAAACCACTAAACATCACATGATCACTATCTCATACTAGCACATAATTGTTATTAAACAATTCAAAACAAAGCAAAACTCTCCATATAGTAGTGCCATCAGATCCAAGGCTCCTCACTGATGAAGGCCACAAGCCAGAAACTAGTCTGTGGATATTGGATGAGTAGGCACTAGATAGGAATTTTATGCACAAGCCTTCTGGCATCCATTGATTGCTCTTGTTAGCACAAGATGGCACTACTATATGGAGAGTTTTGCTTTGTTTTATATATGTACTTAATAACATCCACTTCATTGCACTTTCTTGAAACATATGAATAGAGTTATCTTAAAAAACAAATGTATATGGTGGAGTGGAGATTACTGAGTATCTCTATGAAAGATATTAGACATGGAAAAAGAGATATAAAGTTAAATTATTTCATATGTGTATGTGTTTTAATTTAAAAACAGATACATTAATCTTTAATTGAAGTTTAAATCTGATATGTGGGTTAGGGATAATCTGTAGTGTAATAATGATAAGTGGTAATCATTAATGTATTTATCTAGAATTGATCATGACAAAGTTGTGGTTGCCATAAGTTTGACACTTGAAATGATCATTTTATGCTTGCTGGGCTAATTTCTTAGAAAGAGGTTGGGTCATTGATATTAATGGTTTCTATAAATGTTATAATTTTTATAATTTATTGATATATATATATAGCACATGAATGTAAACATGGAATTTAATAAGAATTATCTTTTATGAAATTGTTTTCTACAAGTCATTTTTTATGCTAAAAAGTAAAACATTAATATGACAAGTATGTAGCAAACCTGTATGAGGCATAAACATTTTGTAAGATGAAATAAAAACAACAACAACAAAAAAATAACATGACTTCAGTTTTCACAATGTTTATCAAAAAAACAAACATTATTTTAATCCAGTGCTGCCATCTACAAGGTTAAAAAATAAATGGTCCAGTCAGATGGAGAATAACAAAGGATTGCTGCCTGCATCATCGGCTATGTCACTAAATGAAGAACCAGTTGTTCAGATATAAAACTAGTTACATAATAATTACAGACTAAGTTTGAATGATGAGCTTCTAGGTCTGATCATGAAATTAAGGTGTTGTAACTAATGTAACAAATGGGCATATTTTCTAATTTGGAAAATCATTTACCGATGATTGTTGTAATAAGTATAACAAATCTAAACAAATGTATACCAAAAAAATTTATACTGTAATTGTATGTCTATTTTTCCTTAATAAAAAAAAAAGCCATAAATCAGAAATTTGTTTGGTGTATGGTTATACAGCTATGGAAAGAAATTTACAATCAGCACCATTTAACATGTGTTGAATATTTAAGCTTACAATAAATGGTAGTATGGGAGTAAAACAAAGAGATTTTGTGCCTAAAAAAATATTTAATAATATTTTTACTAATAATGTTTAAGGATGAAAGAAGTTAAAATAGCTATTAGGCGAATTACCAGCTAAAGTTGATAATAATAAAGTTTATATTAGTAGTAAGATGTTTTAAGATTTAATTTTGTATCTATGTTAGTTATAGTTAATACAATTAGAAAAAAAAAACTTATGATATAATAGATAATTTAATGTAAGGTATATAAATGAAAGATATTAGTATTTTTAAATAAATAGGAAATAATTTAATTGATGATAAAATAATAAAAAAAATCAGATTATGAGTTACAGATAGTGAAATGGATTTTAATGAAAGTAGATTGTTTTGTAACTCATTAAAATTAAATTTGAAACGAGGCTTTTAGTGTAATTTTATTCTGAATGGAGATTTGTAAAATGTATAGTCAGTAGCTCAGAAAAATACATTTATTAATAAGAGTTCCATTCAATTAGATAAAGTAAGTTTTTTAAAATAGTTTCTCAGCTGAGAATTAATCTAAAAACCTTTAACTTAATTGTATGATAAAAAAATCTTTTTTGAATGGTTTAAATACAATTGGGTTATAAATTTCTAAAATTATCTATAACTTATATATCTATAATATTGCAGTAACAATTATTTTCTTAATGGTAATTCTATATGATAGCCCTGATTTTAAATTATAATCATATAATGGGGGACCCAAAAATAATGGGAATTGTTCTCTGATGATTGTGTCTGTTGTCATACATACTTTTGCTATTATATACCTCTTGAAGGGAACCTTTTGCATCAATCTGCCAAATTACATTACGATGCAAAAATGTTGTATGACATAGCACATTTTTTTGTAAAGTGCATTTGGTATATTCAGTGATTTTTTGTAATGGTGGCAAAGTTGAAAATAATGTGAAATTCTGTTTTCTTTTAGGAGAAATGGCAAAGAAAATAGTTGTAAAGCTTGAAACAGATTATAAGAAAGCTGTTCTGGGGAAAACACAAATATACAAATGATTTAATGAAATTGTCAAATTTATCATGTCCCAAAAAAGTGTGGTGAGGGAAGTCCAATGTCAAGATAATGGTGATATTTTTTATTGATCCAAATGACATTTTCTCTCAAAATGGGCAGACATTTTATCTTCAAGTTCTGTAACATTTACATAATGCAGTAAAATGTAAACATCCTGTTTTGTGCAATATGAGGATTGCAAGCTTCACAATGACAATTTCTCTGCAAGCAGTTTTGAGTATGAAACAATTTTTAATTAAATTCAACATGATATAGATTATCTATCAATCATATTCACTTGATCTATTTTAGTCTCTCAAATGAAAAAGTGCATCAAAATTTTTGTTTTGCTGGCTTAGGTGAAAAAAAAAACGGTATAGGTATTAAAAGATCTTTTACAAGTGTTTCCAGATTACTTTGAAAAGTAAAAAAGACATTTAGACTGTCATATTATATTAAATGGACAGTACTTTGAAGGAGATTAAAATTATAACACTTAAAGATAAATAATAAAAAAATTATTATAAAGTTCTTGTTATTTTTGGGTCCACTATCATATTATATTGGAATGTTTTTAACAAGTCATATTCTAAATACAATTCAGCAAAATATACTGTCTCTGGGTTAAAGAGTATATTGAACAAAGTATCACTCTATATATTTACAGCATTTATGTTTTTTTCAAAATATACAAATTATTATATATTACATACTATGATGAAAATGTCTTACTTAAAATTTAAAAAAAAATATTGTATAGCCCACCATCTCTGTGACAAACCTAAACATATTTTTAAATGTTATAATTATTCAAATTACATTTATAAAATAAATATAATTAAAATTTTAATATATGAATTTTTTTTACAGTACTCATACCTGCAATCCATTTTGTAATATATAGGGGGTTTGAACTCAGAATTTTACACGACCCTCAACTATCCACGCTATCTCATACTGCTGACACACTTGATCACACATATGTCGAAAAGATAAATAATCATCAATATTCGTATTTCGTGCTAAACCAGCACTCGTCAGTTGGTGCAGATTATCATCTCCACACACATATACAATCAATACTCAGCTTATATTAAGATAGCCAATCTTCCTACTTTAATAGACAAGCTTAAATTTATTCATATTGTTTAAAGAATTAGTATAATTTCTATTTGATTAATAATTAAATTAAGATTCTTTTAGATATTGGGGTTGATAATTTTTGAAAAAAATAGTAATAAATAATTCCAGTAATTAATAATCAGGATAATATTTAAAAGAATCTCTCTTATTATTTAAAAATCTAAAAAAATTTTAATTTAACCACTAGCTAAATAAAAAGATATTAAATAATTTAATCATATACATGTTTTTAATTTTGTATTTGTCTATGACAATAAGTAAAAGTGATATATATATTAGTCCCTTTATCTCTATGATTTTACTATCTGCATTTTCAGTTAGTTATTTATGCTTTAAAAAATAGTGAAAAAAACAAACAATAACAAAAAAGAAAAATTAGTAAAATACAATTTTGATTTTTTAGTTCACAGTTTAACCACAGGATGATGTGAGAGCAAAATATCACAAGCAAATAGTAGCAGTAGACACCTTCTATCTATTTATTATGAAATTTCTATTCAAAGCATCCGAATTGTGCTGAAAATTTCGAAAAAGACTAATTCTATTATCCATAATTTTGTATTTATATAAATTCTTTTTGTATTTATATGTAAATTATTTATAATATTAGAATACAAATATAATTTAATATACATGTACTTGGAAATTAAATGTAGTTGTAGAAGATTTGAACACAGACTTTCAAGCACCATTCATACAACCGATACACATGACCACACACATGTGAAAAAGATAAATAATCTATAATATTATTTATGTATATACACTTTTAAATAGATACAGAATTTTTAAAAAAGAATAACTAAAATAATAAATCAAATAGAAAGTAAAATAGATTTATAAATTGTGAATTCAATATAAACAAAAGAATTTTTCTGATTTAAAAATAAAAGACTTCTTTATGAATCAATGATTTCAGAGGAAATAATTATAATATTGATTATGAATTAAGGAGAGCTACAGTACTAAAATAATAAAAAATAAAATAGTTAAGTATAAATTGATATTAATTTATAGGTATTTACTGAAGTGGTTTTTACTAAATTTTATTTTTGTGTTTCTATATATGTAAACTTATATTCTGTATTCATCTACATAACATGTGTACAATATTAACATTTGCATTGTACTTATATTTCAAGTGGATATCACCAATCACTTTCTTAATAGTAAAGATCATTTAAAAATGGTGTAAAGATGCCTGAAAAAACTAGAAAATTATTTATTTTAATGTCAAATGTTTAAAATACCCAAATTAAAAAATTTATTAAACATGACTGAAGTGTTTGTCTAATAAAACTCAAATCCTAAATGTAAAAGGAAGATAAATGAACACAAAACTGAATTTGAATCTAATGATTTTTTGGTACTGATGTCATTTATCTTTGCATTTTTATTTTTTAATGATGAAAATTGTGATTTTGTAATTTTAGAATTATTGATGTAAATTGTAACTGTATTTTAATCATGTGATTATATCAAATATAACTGTATGAAAATTGCATTTTTATTTTTTAATTACAGATGAAAATTACAATTTTTTAACCATCATTTTTGCAAACATATGTTGATAATCAATGTCATTTATGTCTTGAATGTGTCAGCAAGGGTTTTGAGTGGTTCTTAAAATTCAAAATGGCTATGAGTAAATACTAAATCAGTACCAATTTTTAAATTTATTAAAATATCTTGAGGAAATTATATAAAACAGAAGATGCCTTTTGTCCAATAAAAACAAAGTACTAGTTCAAAAGCAGTAAGGAATAATAAAAAATAATACAGAATTGTGCATTTGAATGGCATTTTCATTCAATGTGTTTCATTAAATTTTTTTAAATGGATGATAATGTAATTGAATCATAATATATATTAATGCCGTTTATTTATTCATTTAAGAAAATTAGTGACAGTGCTAATTGTTTTTTGATAATGTCACATCTGGACAGGATTTTTCATTGATATAATTCCCTGTAATCAGCATTTAAAACTTGGAAAGTGAATTCAAAATATGTTGAGTATTCTTTGATCATATATATATATATATATTTAGAAGGGACTTGAACTCAGACTTTCAAGTTCTCTACCACTATGCACTCCATCTTATAAAACTGATACAAATGACCATTGCATGTGAAAATCTTTTTTTATCTTTTTCACATGTATGTGGTCATGGGAGTCAGTTGTATAAGATGGAATGCATAGCAATAGGAAGCTTGAAAGTCTGAGTTCAAGTCTCTTATAATAACATTATGTTTAGTATAGATAATGTACTTATATTTGAATATTATATATATATAAATGGTATGGATGAAGCAGCAAATATGGAAGAAATATGAAGAGATGGAAAATCATATATCATTCCCAAATAGTCACAATCAAATATCACAATTATCTCAATTAATTGACATTTTAACAAATAGTCAATGAACAAATATTAAAGTAAAATGAATTAACATTGGCAAATAACAAAGAAGCATGAGCACAACAGCATTGGTATTTAATCAAAATAAATAGTTATACTAATACTAATAAATCATATCACCAGTATTAATCAAGAACGATCAACAGTCATTCCTCATGACTGGATCTAAAAGAAATTCAATATCAAAAAAGGCTAATTATTTAGCTCATGTCAAACTTAGGGCATAATACAAACAATTATCTGCAGGCATATAGCCTTAAGTGGTAAAGTATTATAATAAAAATATAATGCTGGGATTATGATACATATTGATCATCATCACTGTTCTGTCCATATGATACTATGAGTGTCTATAAACTAATTTCAAATATTAAAGTGCATAAATGTAATTTTGACCTTTGTGCCATCTAAAAAACTATCTGGTGTTCAAACACAGTCATGTACTCACATCATATAAATAAATTAACTATTATTGCTCTAGAGCTGGAGCAAGATCACAAGAATCCTAGGAACTGTGACTGTGAACAAGAGAAATTATAAATGTATATGCTTAATCTATTTTAATTTAAATAATATTACTGGTATAATTTACAAATCATTTAAAGCATTATGTACATCAAGTCAAACACAATGCCAACTTATAAAACAGATAGCTGAAACAATAAAGATATTAACACTATTATTTTTTGTAAACAATTGTTAATAAAATTAACTAATAAATTAATAAATTCAGAAAATATATCATATGATAATTCCAAATCCAACCCATTTCTATAAAAATATAAGATTAATTACCATTTAATTAATAGAGTTATTTACCTTTTTATAGATTAAAATAGGAAAACAATATTTCACAATAAAGCTACAATTTAAGATTAGTTAAAATCATCCTCTCTTTTTTTATGAAAATGGTAAGGTCCCATACCCCTTTTTTATAATTTATAAAATAAAAAAAAACATGCTTAAAAAAATTCCATACCAAAATTATTCATTACTATTAATTATTACTAATATTAAAAATTATTTGTAAATGTAATTATATAAAAGAACATGTGCAAATGAAGATGTGCAGATCAACAATACCTTATTTTATCATGATTTCATACATTTAATTCCTATTGTGTAGTTATAATTTTTAGTTTTTTTCCTGTTAGTATTTGTTTCTCATTTCTTCAAACATTAACATTAAAATTAGAATAATAATTTCCAAGATGAGTTATCAGAAGTTGAATTTATCCATGATTTTTTTGTTGTAGCTTCAAGTTTTTAGTTGATGATTATTTTTAAAATCAACATTTTACAAAATAATTTTCATGTTAGGACAGGCTAAATTTACCCATTTTAAAATATAATTTGCAGTTGATTTAACACAAACTAGGACAGTCATGCTTTTGGATGAAACAAAAGTTTTTTTGCAGATATCTCTAGTGTGTATTCTCATTCTTTTTCTGTTTTTATAGTGAACATGATAGATTTGATGATGCTTAGCTTTTAGCCAAAACTTAGAATATATCATCAAATCTATTTTAAAAACCATATTTAAACTAGTAGTGAGTTTAATTAACTTCTCACGAAACTGGATTGCTACTACTCGTCTGCTCTCAAAAGCTGAATCAATAAAAATTGCTGACCAGACTAGATACTGAAGTCTAATGCTTTAACCTGACTGTTTTATTTTTTGGAACAATCTAGTATCTATCTAATCAAATATTATCTCAGATATGATAGCTTTAAACCCTGACCAATTGAGTCTATTTTTAACAAAGAAATTATTTCACACCCATTTTCTTTTAATTAAAACAATTATAATTATAATTATAGAAATTTCTCTGTAGTTATTTTTCTTTTTTTAGGTACCAAAAACAATAAAATTCATTAATTACACTTTGCCTTTTGTTTTAAAGAGATAAAGAGAAAAGAAAAAAACAACTTTAATTAATTAAAACAGTATTTCTTACCAAAAAAAGTTAAAACTGTATTTTTTCTTTTCTTTTAAAAATCCAATAAACAGCATTTAAAATTTTACTTATTTATCTTTCTTATTAATTTTTTTGATTAGTTAAAACTAATCAATAAATTACTGAAGAGAGAGAATAAAAATATTTGTTTTACTATTTTTAAATATATTTTCTCACTTATTTACAACTACCCTTAGCAAGCTATAAATATTTATATTCTTATTATCTAAAAATGGTAGGAATTTTCATATTATCATAGAAGGAATGTAAAATCTTTAAATAAGTTAATAATTAATTGTTATTATAAAAAACATAAGAAAAATAATTTTTATCATTTTCTTATTCTAAATTTATTTGTTTTAATAAGCTTGTAATATCTGACATGGAGATTGTTGACCACAGTTTATAACATTACAATATATATAAATATATATGTGTATATAGATCTATTTTGGTGAGTAGGTATATGCAAATATAAAAAAAGCATAAATATAAACTATTGAATTTTTTTTTTTTTGAATGGAGAAAATATTTATAACAATATTTAGTATTTATAATCATCATTTTCTAATTACTGGTTTGGTAAAGTGCTACAATAGCAAACTCTGTGGCTCAAGGTTTTCAGATCAGGTCTAGCTCTGTCATTTCTGGTGTTTAAATTTCTTTTAAAATCACAGATAATAAACTATTTGATTATTTTTATTTATCTTCATTTTAATTTTTAAAGATTTTTTTTGTAATTTTGGAGATGGTTATTGAAGTTTGGCTGAAATATTAATTGTTGTTATGAATAAATTTTACCATTCTTAAAAAAATACAGTGATTGTGTTTATATTTATAGTTTATGATTACTGATAAAGAAAAAATATGACAGAAGTTTTAAGATTAAGGCCATTTTGCAATTTTTATATAAACATATATGTATTAATTATTTGGTTTATGATTACCCATGGATATTGGTATCTGAAATGTTTAAATTAAATGCCACAGATATGAAGAGAGGGGAGTACTTTATACTGAAAGTAAACATTAAATTTATTTTGTACCACTGCTTTATAGACTAATATTATTACATATTTATAAATAATAGCTGTAACATGCCTTTTTGTCACTATATAAACTTATGAATAAAAAGTTTGTTAATTCATTTAATGATAGTATTTATTAATTAATGGTAGATACTGTCTGTAATACATCATTATTGTAAATTACTATTGTATATATTTTTTCTATCTATAAAATTCTTATAATTTAATAAAAAATCATTTAATAAAAGCTGCCTTGTTGTGTACTCATTGACCAGAGACTTTCTTAATCAATAAGTGCCACTTCTATAACTGTTTAGTAGCTGACCTCTAAAATGTTAAATTTAAAACTCTAAAATGATGTCATGTTTTGATTTGTTTATTATTAAAGTGATTATTGGATAGCTACTAAATCTTAATTAAACTTTTAATTGAATATTTTAACAGCTGAGATTTTGTATTTTGCACGATGCCTAACCATGAATACCCTACAGACTATTTGAAATTATATTATTTTTTAATTGTACACACATATACATATATATGTATATTTAAATTAATATGCCAAGTCTTTTCTTAATTAATGCTTTTATTTTCTTAGTTTTCTTTTTATATCATCCTAATTAAAAGCTATGTTAATTATTTATCATTGTCACGTGGAAAGTTTGTAGTCTAATATTGCAAACTCTCCTTGTGATGATAAATAATTAACATAAAACATTTACCTTACTTGTGAAGTAATTATATTTTAATTATGGAAAAAATAATTTAGTAAATACATTTTTATGAGTAATAATATATTCAATTTTATTAACTGAATTATATTAAAATTACCTTGAAAAATGTAACTGGAAAATAAATAAAACAATACATTATATAGTTTTGCAAATTTGTAGCCGATTATCCAATAATGATATCATAATAAATGAATATCCTGAAGGACTTAATCAAGCCCTTAGTGAACTATCTCTTGATTGTTAGCTAGAGAATAAAAAGAGTGGAAAACTTTGTTATAGCGATGACCTATTAGTGGTTATAATATACACATATAGAATGCACGCGCACATCCCACAACAATGTAATGTTTACAATTGCCAGCAAAATAAACAACTATTATAGAATCTAAATTATTACAATCTGATTTGCAACAGTTAAACTTTCTACTCTCACTACATTGATACTATCCACTTCAGATAAATGTATTAATGATTATTACTAATCGTTTTATAAAGTTAGAGATTATCATATCATTCCTAGTCTATTAAATCTAGTTAAAGATTTTTATTTTTTAATAATTAAATATAAAGACATGAAATAATTAATCCAATTTCATTTCCATGGGTAATACCTTTTTTTCATGTATTTATATTTAATTAAAAAACGGATATATTAATTTTTAATTGTGATGTAAAGTTTATATCTGCGCTAGGAGTAATATTATAATCTCTAATTTAAAAAATGATTAATGATAATCTTTTATATAAAAATAATAGTAAAGGTACACTATTATGGAAAAATGATAAATTTAATAAAATATTATTTCTTTAATAAACATTAAATCTTTAATGTTAATATCTGAAGTGATTTATAACAAAGTTATGAATGCAGAAAATTTGATATTTGTAAGTCAAATTGTAATAATATGGTACAGATAAATACTGAACAAATGACAAAATCATGCAAGAGATTGTGACTTGAACCAATTGCAAAGTACTAGTTTGACATAAAATGAATATTGGGGATAATTTATATTTTTTCAGAGATATTTTTATTCATATGTTTTAAGAATGTGTGACAGAGTAGAAGTTTTAAGGATATCTAAGAATCAAAACTACTGACTCTATTAATTTCCTTTATCTAGTAATTTAGATTCTATAACATTAGGTAGTCATTTCACGATAATTGTGAGTTTTTGTTTGTCATGATATTTGTTGATAATAAATACCCTCATCATTAAACAATAGCTTAATATATATATAAACAAACTTGGGTAAATGTAATCTCCAATCATAGTGCTTGCAACATTAGTTGTTCAGTTATAATACCATAAAAAAAACACCAATTGGTATGTTTTTTACATAGTATAATGATCAAGGGATGTTTTGAATATTGTGATTACAAATTGCATCTATTGAAGTTTATTTACATATAGCTGCATGTTTTAGTGTATTATATATAATGCAAATATTTATTAAATAATTTGCTGCACAGCAATAATCTTTTGAAGAGTCATAATAAATAGGTTTATAACATGTTGTCACTGACTAAAATTGGATGTCTAGTTGGAGTGATTATCTCATACAGATATCTAAAAATCAAACATTAAACCTCTTAGAAGCTGCAATTTTTTTACCTAATCTATGTCATAAAGCATTTCACACATTATAAGATATACACATACAAATAGGGCAGTTTCTTTTTTATCTAAAGATTAAAATGACCTGCCTAAGCAATAAAGATCAATGATTAATCATTACTTATCAATTGGGCCAAATCATAGCTTATATTAAAATAGCAATTTGACCACCCATTTCATTGAAAAACCAATGATTGACTGCTCAAAGCCATTGCTGGATTTGATATTGTAATCAAAGCTATATAAACATTATATCAATCTAATCTCTCATATTATTGGACCATTATATATCTAATTATATTAATAATTCAACCATCTATTTAATTGATCGAATACTCAAACTCCTTGATGGATTTGATATTATAGTCACATCCATGTAGACATTACATCAATCTAATTCCTCATATTATGAGACCATTATGTATTCATATATATTAATAGCAGAGGGATAGCCCATCCTTTTCCATATGTCTAGTAATGTGATGTGCTAGATTGACATAATGTCTACCCGAATATGGTTAAATATCAAATCCACCAAGGGCCTTGAGCATCCCATCATTTTTTTTTAATGGAATGGATGGTTGAATTGTAGGAAGGGTGAAAAGATTGAAGTCTGTTTATTAAAGTTTAAGAAATCACTATCTTAATATAAGCTGAAGACTGATTTTACATATGTGTGGCAGATTACAATCTGGCTCAACTGATGAGTACTGGTTCTGCACTAAATACATATATTGGACATTTATCTTTTTCACATGTGTGTGGTCATGTGTACCGGTTGTTTGAGATGGAGTAAAAAATGAATATAGAATGAAAATTCTAAGTTCAAATTCCTTTATTTACTATAGTAAACATTCAGTATAATAAATGAATAGGTTAATTGAATAATATTTTAGTAATTTTAAATGTTTAAAAAATAAAATACCACAATATTAAGCCTCCCCCCTCCAATGCAAACAATATTATGCTCATTTTCAGGCAAAGATCTTTCCAGCAGCCCCTCAAAAATAAACAGTGAAAGAAGAGATATTATTTACCATTTCAATGACTGTTTTGTCTGTTATTACTTAAAAAGAAATAAACATTTATTTGATGACCAATAACTGAGTCTTGTGGCAAATTCTTAGCTGTACAAATATATTTTCAAGTTTCATCTGAATCAAAATAGTTAGAGCTGTCAGATGTTCTAGATATTATAAAACTTTTAAATACATAACATACAAGTTTACTTGTAAGGATTATATATGTAATAATTAATGGTAGCACTATAAAACAAAATCAAAACAAGCACAAAATGAAGATATCTTGCACATTCCTTGTCATACTGTTCTTATATGAGATGAGAAAGATCTTTATATAACAGAGTGTTGTTGAATAATACAATGTCGATGTTCCACAAGATGTTGTAAGATATATATGTATCTTTATCATGTCATGAGCATATAACATCGCTTGATTCTTTCACTATACAGTTTTATTCTAGTTACTACAGACATACGTGCATATATATAAAAGCATATATATATGCTTTTAAAGACTAATAATAACCACTATTACTTTTTATAAAATGAATTGAAAATTGAACAATACAAAGAAATTTTTGTCTTGGTTTAGAAAAATGAATTTTACGGTAAAGTTGAATGCTTCGATGACAGGCCGTTCATGAAAAAGACAGATAGACACTTTGGGATCAGTTTGACAGAATATGAAAAAGCATATAACATTGCCTTGTGAGAGTTCTATTTTTCTTTTTCCCTGTTACGTATCAATACTCAATTTGATTTTTTAATGCACTATTTACATAAAGGATTTTATTAGGAATAAAATGAAACAAAATGAAAAAACGACATTAATAAAAATGAATTGAATAAAGAGCCAAGACTTGAGAACTTAAATATATAAAATATATTGGGAACCTGTCGTATATATTTTGATTAATTAGTTAAAAGGGAACAGAAGTTCTGCACAGCTGACCAAGTAGTAAGAATAGCTTACTGAAGATATAATTTGTTTTTATCAACAAAATTCATGGACGAATACAAACTAAATACATAATATAATATAAGAATAAATTGTTGGTGAATTGAAAATAACAAGACAACATTCTGGGTTTATTCATGATTTAAAAAATGAGAAAGGCGATCTTAATTTGTCCAATTGAATGAAATTATCGTGCTTGAATATAATTTGTCTTTTGAGTAACAGATTATACTGTATTATATATATATAAAGAGTGAATAAAGCCAAAACAATTTACTTTGAGCCTGTATTGTTTTGACTAATGTGTATTCACTAGAGAACAAAAGAATCTCTCCTGGTTTAAAATGTAGAAACATGAGTAAGTTATTTTGGCTTACTTTTTCAATTTTAGTATTGTTATTTATTAATCTTTATTTTGCTGCTGACATTTATACATTATAGGAATACATTTTAAAATGCATATTTAAAAAGTGATGCTGGATTTCGAAGATGGAAACTTTCTAATTAAGACAAATCCGAATACATCTTATTCATAAAAGATAATGGAAAAGTATGACAGATGATGTTTAAATATTATTATTTGGTTGGATATCCTATTGTATAGATACGAATTGTTTTTAGGTTAAAAAAAAAGTAACGTATATATTTTTACTTATGTGTATGTTGTTTTTCATTATTATATCATACTCCTTTTTTGTATTTTTTTAAAAAACACTTTTCTACTATTTCTTATAAATTTTCACTATTTAGCGGTCTTCTTCAGAACTGTAAAGATAAAGAAATGTCCCCTATAAGTTTTTTTTTCTTTCTATATGTCATAGCATCAGCTGGGAGGCGAACCCGCAACAACCGTCTGCAACCAACTGCTTGCTTGCAAGGCAGTTGTGCTGACCTCTCGACTAACAACGTTTTTTATATGTACATATATGCAAATATATAGATTTATTTTCTAACAATGTTTTACTTATATATACACACATTCTCAAATGCACACAACACATACACACACATATATATATATGTACATTGCATATTTATATTATGTTAATAAGTATATTTCTATAAGATCTTTTTATTTGATTAGTATTTGTTAAGGTGATTTATAATACTCTTGCTTATTTAAATAAACTATTAGAGAGATCTTCTAATTCATATACCTTCATAAATATTAATGTAGATATATATGTGTGTTAATAGATTCTATAAATAATTTTTTTTCTTTCATATATCAAATGCGTTGACCGGGATGCGAAGTCGGGCCAGCTGCTTAGAAAGCAGCTATGCTAACCACTAGGCCACCAACGCTTGACTATCTAATTTTATCTTTAAATTATTAATGAGAGTCAAAATATTCTACAGCATTTAATATAGTAAAACCCAATGCTTACATGTTGATATGCAGTAGTTCAATAATATATTTTCTAATTTGGAAAATATGTCATTGAAAAATATGAAAATGTTTTTTCTGAAACACTGAAATGAATAGAAATATATAAAAAGCCCCAAATTATTTATATATAAGTGTGTTCATCCATGTGTTTGTGATTGCGTGTTATTAATATAATATTGCCAACATTTTGGCTGACTGTATTATGATACTAGTTTTTAATTAGATTTCCAAATTCTGTATTATATAAAATAATCAATAGTTGAATCATATGATTAATATTCTATATTCTATTTTCTAAAACTAGCATTTTATAGCAGAAAATTCGGAAGCATTCTCACTACCCAGACAATTATATTTATAAAACGCATATGTTAAAGATTTGCAGAGGTCCCTACTGTCGTTTTTTTAGACGTATAGTCTTAAGGTTATAGCCTTAATAATAAATATTACCCATATAATTGTAAATGAGATACAGTCAAAACATTGACTCCATATTAACAATATGTTTACATGTTTTGCTAACGTTCTCATACAATCATCTAAACCGAAAATACTGCTTATTATTTTTTTTTGATGTATTTGATGTGATGTATTTTGATGTATAGTAGTAAATGATACACACTGCCGCCTTTATAAATGACAATTCATTTTCTTATTAGGTTCTCTTCATATATTTATTGTAATTAAATATTGTAATGAAGATGAATTTAAATCACCTATTTAGGATCTCACATTTGAATTACCAATTTTATATAACTGTGTATATAGAGACAAATGGTTATAAATCACCACAATCACACTTACACGCACATATATATAGTAACCAATTGGGTTACATAGACACATTATAGTGTGTGCACATAAATATATATAGAGTAAAGGAAAACTAGAAATAAACACAGACAAAAATTATAGTAGATATTTTCTACATTCATTGAAATAAAAAAAATAAATAATAAATAATAACTCTGATTTAACATATTATTTTATAAATTAAACTTTTAAAAGGTCTGAATATATATATATTGCATTATTATTATTATTACTATTATTCTGATTGTAAAATGTAAAAACATAATACTTGGTTTTGAAATTTTTTTGATTAATTAAAACATGTATGTTTTCAAAGGGATTAAAGAGATAAAAGTAAAAACTCTGTATTCAATCAAAGTGTTATTATCACTTTAGATGATTCTATAAAAGGGCTGATAACAAAATTAGCTCCAGTCTGGATAGTGATTTTTGAAGAGAACAGTCTGGATAATAGTTTTTGTAAGAAAGGTCAGCTGCAAAATTGGTTATAATATTTTGTTGCAGCTTCTTGAAGTTTGCAGCAGTTAGTAGAGTTGGCAGAATAGCCACCATGAACTGATGTAGCTGAAGGCTGGACAATAGATCTAGGACTACTATTTTTCTTGCAGGAGTTTTGATTTACTTGAAGCTGGGTCACTTCTAAATCAATAGCCTAAAAAATGAGGACAAAATAGCTAGCAGTGCTATACAGAGCCCCTATGACAATCTAAGAGAGTACAGTTGAGTAGCTGCCCCATAGTTTACTGCAGACTTTTGATTCGTGAGGCCAGGGTCATTTCAAATGGATCAACTAGCTGCTTAAATATGTTCTAGAAGACAGCTTGACAATTGCTTGGACTACAAAAGTAAGCTCATGGTATGCCAACCAATTACTTGAATACTTTTCCCTGATGATGACAACAAGCCCAGAATTATATTTTTTCTGATGGGCTACAAGCCAAGCTTACCAAAAGAAAGCATGAAGAAATTGATGTACTTATATGCTGCTGTTATCAATATATGCAGGGAACCACAGATAAATGCATCGCTTGTATATACAGTGAGTTATTTTATATTAATATTCCTTAAGATGACTTATAAAATTATAACTTAATAACTTAAAGCAAAACAAATAAATAATTTGCTTGAGTCAAATATCTTCAAAGACGATTTGATGTGATTTTGAAGAAATTATTTTGATAATTCCTTAGAAAAAATAGCATTAAAAGAATATATGGGCTTAAATGCAAGCATAATTTTGTTTGATTTAAAATAAAAAAAAAGTTGTTAAACTTTATGAAAGAATTAAGCAACATGATTTTATATACTTTCAATATGAATAATTATGAAAAATATAATATTATTGTAACAAGTTGAAATAGATAAAGTCAGTGTGTGTATATACATGCACACTCAGATATGCAAATTTTAATCATTTTTGTTATTGAATATCAATTGTAATAGATTAATTGTATAATAGAAATCGCACATCTGTGCACACATATATGTAAATCATTGTAACAATATGAATTTTAAATGGTAAATATTGTCAAATAATGTGATAACTTGAATTTTGTAGTAATATTGTAAATCCATGTAATAACTTTAGTTGTATATATAATTGTATATTAGAAATCACGCATCTGTGCACACATAGATGTAAATCAATGTAATAATTTGAATATTGAATGATGATCATGTAAATCACAAATGTAATATATTTTTTTATTGTACAAGACTTAATTTTAATGTATAGCCATATAGACCTTAATTTAAATTTTTTTTTATTGTTATTAATAAACTTATTTAATTGTTAAAAATTGTTTCCATCATCTCTTGTTCACATACAGTAATAGAGCTTGTGTTCTCTGAGCTAGATTCATGCACAGGGTGAATATATAAATGGGGATGTGTATCTTAGTGCTTTTGGGGCATCCAGCTATGATCAATCATCATCATCCTAGTTGGCACAAAAGAGGATACTCTTTAAAGCCCATGCACTATATTTTATTTTAGTTCAGTCTTGTTAAAAAATTTAAGTTTGTAGTTGGCCAGTACAAAGGGCCTGAGCATTGATGATGGTCAACATGTTTTAATGTCCCAGCATTATTGTTTTGATTTCTGATTATTGTGTATTCTAATGCATGGGCACAAAGCTGGTGCATCCAAGTTATGTTTAAATAATTGCCCAAGCTGGCAAAGGCTCAATAGTTAGCCTGGTCTAAAGAAGACCCATTTTCAAATCCAGTCACAAGATGGACTGTTGATATATTGTACTGATTTGTTTATTCCCAGTAATGATGATGATGGATGATTATTTTTCTTGAGTATTTACTTGTACTTATTTTTTAAATTATAATGCTGGTTGAATTTATAATTATGCTTTTAATTGCTTTTCTGAGTTAGCTGGCTGATCTCGCAATGATCTCAGAGATCTCTTGATCTCATGCTCTCTTATAAAATACTATATTACTTATATATACTGTATAAATTATTGAAAATTTTAAATTTAATTTACTTGGGGTGGATGATGATTTTCCATCATTCCAGATTCACTCTTTTTTTCCACATTCCGATACCCCCATCCCATTACAATATATATATATGAAATGGATGTTTCATGGGCAAAAGATGTTTTATAAATTATGTTTTTGCTTGCAATCATGTTTAATAAAATAAAATTAAAGTAAAATACCAATGTTTTGACAAGATAACACTTACCATCAACTGGGTAAAATTGTAATCATATGGTTATTGCAAAGATAATAATTGGGTCACATGGTTGTTGAACAGTTTTGTTTAAATTTGGGTGTTTTTTCCATTTTTATGAGGAAATTCTTCCATACAGATGGTAATTTATCATTTTATTTGTTAATATAATTTTTAAAATTTTTTTTATAGTTTTCTAAATACTTTTTGATGATGATTGTTGCATGTGGATATGGTTTTAGTATTTGACAAATCTGCATGATGACCAGAGACTAAAATATGGAGGTGTACTGAAGAAATTGAAAGTGTTTTTTACTGCATTAATGTATTCATCTCTTCTACATTTATATAATTGCTCATTCTTAAGTATGTGATTTAGTACATGCTACATAAGATTTCATAGTCTCCTTGAACTTCTAGAGGGATTAAATTTTTAGATTTGGTTAGAATGTTATTAATTTTTTATTCAGTGGTGAATGTTGTTTTTATGTTGTAGCATCTCAAAACACATCACATTTCACTGAGGTTTCTTTTATACAGAGTATGCATATTCTAGTAGAAGCATTTTCTTCTTTTCTTTTTTTGGAATTTTTATATAGTGCCTACTTATAGTGATGGGACATTTATTAATAAAATATCACGTTTGATTTCTTTTCTTAATACAGATTTATTTGGAAGTAAAAATGCTTTTGTAAAGAGTGATTTAACTATAGATAAGATTTGGACTGGATGATACCTTTAGGTATTTCTCAGTATAGAAGATGTTAAAGTACCATTATTAGTTTTAGAAACAAAAACATCAAGTAAAGGGAGTTTTCTATTGTTTTTTATTTCCATATAGGTCAATTATCAGATAATATGATCTTCTCAAAAATGGTATGGTTACAAAACTTTATCATTTGTGAAAAATTATGTCATTTAATCTGATATTTATTATATAAATAGCCACACATTGATGCATCCATTTTATGTCACCACTCAGTAATTGGAATACCTGATGAATAATGTCTTCTTCACTGAATATTGCAGGAATTGGGAGAGGGATATTAAAAAATCTTTTTCTTGCAGAGATATGTTCAGATTGTTTTATTATTGTCTTTTACTTATATATATGATTACTGAAAGTTTTTGATAATGGCATTTTATTTGTAATTATATGTTGGAGTATTTATATCATCTAGTTGAATAGTTAAATGTTTTTATATAAATTCAAATTTTATTTATATTTTTCTGAATACCTTTGACTGCTAATATTACTGTATAACACAACATGTCATATGGTATTTCTGTCCTCTTTTTTCAGATACAAGGTCAACAACATCTGAAAAATTATTCAATGTTGTGTTTCATATTAACCTGAGTACCATTACTAACAGTTGAATATATTTAAATAATATAAATAAAGTTTGAATTTTTCTAAAAGATTTAATAATTCAAATAATAATTCAATTAGATAATGGAAATATTCAAACATATAAGTACAAATATATATATGACCTCTTCTGAATTGCAATATTGAGACTTAACTCCTAGCATAATGGAAAGATATTTTTTCTGTATTTTCATGTTTTTTTATTTCTTTTAATATTTGGTTGAAATAAAAGATTAGTAATGCAGATTTAATATCAATATTTCAAAATCCTTATCTCATAATGTTTTTTGAATTCAGAAAATTTATAGATATGAATAGTCACCCAATTATAATGGTAAAATAAAATAAAATGCTTAAAAGTTAAACATAATAAAAATAATCAAATGTTTATTGTATATAATTTCATAAAAAGTTCAAAAATTAGGAATGACAGAACTGATATCATAATCCATGCATCTTGATCTCTGAAATTGACCATTCTCTATTATCCTAAAATTCATAGACTATCAAACATAATATATTACCATGATTTAACTGTAAAATTATTACTGAATATTTCTTAACCTTTAATTAAAAAAACAATTAAAAAAAGTTTAATTCATTATTTATATTTAGTTGATTATAATGAAACTTTGATATTATTATATGGCAGATTTTTGACATTGAATTAAAGTTGTACCTTTTTATTATGTTGGTTCATAAATTATGGTGTAAGTCAAGGTGATAAATAAAATAGAAAATACATAAAAGGTATTTATTTAGTTATAAAATAGAAAATACATAAAAGATATTGATTTGTTTGTTTCAAAAAATTATTATTTAAATGAAAGTAAATTTATTACTATTAATAAAAGAAAATCAAACATAGTTTATTAGTGAATAATATTTTTTAAAAACTTGTTAGTCTTGTGACATGATGACCTTCAGCCAGAAAAATCCAGAGGAGTCATTGCAATCATGTTCCACTAAATCTTGCTTATATAACCACCTATTAAGATATTGTGCTATTTTTTTGTAAATAAACTCACATACTTTATAATATTGATTTTTTAATTTAAATAAACCTAAAAAGTCATTATAAATAAATGCACAACATTAAAGTATTTTAATCCTATGTCTATGTCTTTGATGGATGAAGTTCTTCATAATCTAATTTCAAACCAATTATGAAATTAGTTCAAGAAAATTTTTGGAATAATTAAAACTTAATTTTTTTATGAAGTTTATTATAATTTACAATTGCTTTTACATGATAATTGTATAATAATTATTAAAAGTCAAAAGTACACATGATTACATTTTTATTTTGTATATATATGTTTTATTTTAAAAAATAAAAAGTAGTAATTTCTAGCATCACATTACCAAAGAAAACAATGGAATTCTAATCATATGAAACTGAATATGTCATTACTGACACTATGTTAAGATCTTGTGATATATTCTAAACATTTTAGAGCAATTTTAATATTTGAAAGCAGAATTTGATAAATTTATCAGAGATTAATGTTTATTCATTTATATTTTATAAACAAATGTCAATCAAAAACATTTTGTTTGTTTCTGGAGTCATTTTGTTCCTCAAATCATTCAGTGAGGAAATAGTTATTTGTTCTAATTACAAACTCATTTTTTTGATATATTTGTGAAGTTCAAATATGATTTTTTAGAAAATTGCTTCATTTGTAAATGTATATTTCTATAAAATCAAATCCAATTATTGAATTCTAACATAGAATAATGATTTAATATTAAAATCAAAAGCTGAAAGCTTACAAAAAATGCCATCAGGGAGAACAATAAACCTGTTATAGTGGAGATAGGATTAAATAACATTTGTTAATAAATTAGTTTTAATTTAAAAAAATGGGAAAAAATAAACATAAGGCATTGCCATAATTTCTTAATAAATGCTATTTTAAAATATTAACGCCATGTGTGATTTAATGTAGACTTATAAGCGTAAGTTCTCCAATTCTATTACTTCCTGTGCACAAACGTTTTATAAATTCCTAAGCAAAAATCATTCAATTATTTTTTAAATATTAATTACCTGAAAAAAATGCGTATTTACATTTACTTGTTATTAAAAATTTTTGCATTGTACACATGAAAAAAAATTTATAATAAAAATTATGAATTTTTCTGCAGTTTTAGTAATTGTGGTCTAATATAAAACTATTTTTCTGCTGACATTTCACTGCAAACATTTAATTTTATATTTTATACTCAACTGAACATCAATAATGAATAAATTGACATAATTTTCAATTTTTTTTATTTATAAAAGAAAAATATTTTCTAAGCATGTATTTTCTATATTGAGTTAACATAGTAATTATGCTTGAATATTTGAAGCTATCACTATATTTTTTCTGTTCCATTTGCTTTAAAAGTTTTCTTTTATTGTAGAATCATATTTTTTAAAGCTTTGGATGTCATCACAGTTATGAATTAACATATATTATTCACATGACATATATATAAATTCAACTTCTTAAAAAAGTAAGTTATCAATATTGGACTGTTTGAACATTTTTTGCTTATTTGTGAAACCTGATATAATTATGCTCAGATATTTAAAATTGTAGCAACATTTTTTCTGTTTTTATTTATTCTGAAAAAAAAAGTTCTTAGCATAGAATCAAATTTCTTTCTTTCTGATATTATACACAACTACAAATTGATACATATTATTTATATAGCTCATAAAATAATTAAATATCTGTATAAAATGTGTTTGTGATATTATGATGTAGTGACTATAAAACCTTACTTTATTAAAGGTTAAACATAATAGATATACTAATTTTTGGATGTACAATGCAGCAATAGCACTGTAATTTTTCTGTTCCTTTTTGCTTTAAAAATAAAAATTCTTAGTGTAGAATTACAAACTTTTATGAATTAATATGTACTAGTCACACAGTGTGTGGATAAACAAACTTTTTCAAAGCAAGAACGTATTGTTTGATGATTTGATGATAATGTTTGAACTATTTCATGATAGCTGTGACAATATTGATCAGATGTTAGAAGCTACATTGTCACTATATTTTTTTGTTCTTATTCATTTTAAATATGATCTTTTGGTGTGTAATTTTAATGATTTTATACATCATATTATAATATAAGCCAATACGTACAGAGAGTTTTGTGTGTTTTAATAACATATTATAATGTAGTTACATAGCACATGAATAAATATATTTTAACCTAATTTTTTTAATAACTAAATTTTTTTATTAATGAGTATATTAGTGGAATTATAATTTTTGTACATATTTTTGCAATGCATTGATCCAAGGGATCTCAAAAAAATAAAAGTTTTTAGATTAATTATTTTAAAAAAGCTACAGTATATCTTTACAAGAGGGAATTCAAATTAACCAGAATTTTGTAATAAAAATTGCAATAGAAATTGCTTTTTTATGTATATATATATTACAAATTGAATCCCTTTCAAAGTACAATCCATTTAATGCCATACACTGGTCTAATTATGTTTTTCACTTTTCAAAGTAATCTGAAAACTTTTGCAAAATGATGCCTTTTAATGCCTGCATTGATTTTATCTTCATCACTTATAAGTTTTCCAAAAAAAAAAAGAAAAAAAAAGAAAAAAAATAGAGGCATTTTTTTATTTGAGAAAATAAAAAAATATTGCATGGAGTGAGATTAAATGAATATGGCTGATAGATAAGCTGGATTATGCTGAATTTAATTAAAAATTATTTTCATGGCGAAGCTTGTACTCCTCACTTTGCCATATAACAAGATGTTTACACCTTATTACATCACACACACATTTTAAAACTTGTAGGTTTTAAATGCCTAGTTGTTAGAAACAAATTCTGAGAGAACAATGCCATCTGTATACACAAACAAAAAAAATCAGAATCACTTTCACATTGGATTTCACATGTCATGCTTTTTTGGGACATAATAAATTTGATACTTTCATTAAACCATTCATAAACTTGTGTTTTTCCCAGAGCAGCTTCCTTATAATCAGCTTCAAGCATTAAAACTGTTTGCTTGACATTTTCCCTAAAAGAAAACAGAATTTTATGTTGTTCCAATTCTTCAAACATTCCAGAAATAAACAAATATGTGAAGTGCACTTTACAAACAAAGGTGCTACATGGAACCACAATTTTCCATAGTCACATTATTTGGCATATTGATGCAGAAGAGTATCTGGAAAAGGTAGGTAGTGACCGAAACAGGTACTACAATAGGTGTGCCCACCAAAAAATGATTTTGGTTATTGTTGGACTCCTCCCTCCCTCATATTTAGAGGCAAAAATAATACACATTCTGCAGTATAAGTTATGTCTTCTTAAAATTTATCTATTCACTTTATTCATCTATCTTTTCATGTACATATTTTTAGAAACATATATATCTTTTTATATGTTCCCTTATTTATGTATTGATTTATTTGACTAAACCATCAATCCATTACACCATCTATCTATCTATCTATCTATCTATCTATCTATCTATCTATCTATCTATCTATCTATCTATCTATCTATCTATCTATCTATCTATCTATCTATCTATCTATCTATCTATCTATCTACCTACCTATCTACCTACCTACCTACCTACCTACCTACCTACTTACCTACCTACCTATCTATCTATCTATATAAAGTTTTTTAATTACAGGATTTAAATGATGGCAAATCTTTTAATAATCATCATTAATGTATTTATCTAGAAAAGAGAGTATTAATATGAATAAGTGCAAGAAACTTGGCATTTATAGTTTAAACTGTAATAATTTAAGAAAACATTTTATCAAAGCAAACTTTTATCTTTTGATAATTAAATTAAAAATCATATCTCTGTTTGTCTTTCATTTTTTTTTGTTTAATCAAGTTATGATATCTATAAAAAAATAACAATGTAATTGATGCCTATAAATACTCTTAAATATTTCTAATTGGCTTTCATTGAAGCACAAAGAATTGATAAATTAATATTACAATGCCATCTGATTTTTGTTGAATATTTAATACTTATAGAAAACTGTGAAGAAAGATAATTATTATTGCTGTACATGATTTATTTACAAACACTTTTTCTTATTTAAAATTTACTTTCGCTTTTACATTATATAAAACTTCACTCTCAGTTTTTTTCGTCACTGTTTTTATTATATAAAATTTTTATTTTGCTTTTATATATAAAATATCTATTATTTTTCCTTCCTTTCCTTTTTATTACATATAAAAAATTTTTTTTCTTATTTTCTTTTATTATTGTATAAAACTTTTACCTATTTTTTATATCTTTTATTTTCTTTTTATTTTTTTTAATGTTCTTTTTCTTTTTTCCTTTCTACTTCTATTTCAGAAATGTTGATGTTAATTTTTTCTCTCTCTTTTTTTAATACTATAAGAGTTACTTCATTTACGATTTTGCCTCACATTATTTTATTTGTCGTGTGAGCATGAATGTACAAAGATTATATTTGATTTACTTTACATTTTCAAAAAAAATGTTTTAATTATTCTTCAGTTTAATCTGTTTATCCCGCAGTCAGGTTTAACATTTAGTCTCTTTTTAATTCATTCTTTTAAATTTCTTAAGGTTATTCATTTCATTAATTTCATTGTACATTTTATAGTTTGTCATAACTATTAATCATTTTCTCTTCTAGCTATATTATTTGAATAAAAGTCTTTCCACATGGAAAATCTTTTGCAGTAGCTAAATTTCTATATTTTAAAGATTTAATTTTATATATTTTAGTTGCGATATAATACTGAATTGCCCTTTGCAAGTAACTTTATTCAATAAAATTTTATCTTAAGTTTTTAATATTCTTTTCTAGCTTAAAGTATATTGTATATATAAGATACTATAAAATCATTTTCAAAGTAATAATACGGACATTTATATATACACGATGAATTTTGTTGTGACACAAAGGTTAGTTCTATTATGCTAATGACTTGGGGTTTAAAGTTAGAAGAACTGGAATATTTTTAGATGATTGAGATTTGTCAAAAAATTTGTAGTTGTTTTATTCAGGTAATTTATAGATAATCGATTTAGCTGTCCAATTATTAACTTGTAAATGGTTTTCTAATTACTTTTATCTAAAACTCAGGTTCTCAATCTGATAGTTATGTCTTCAAATTGTTACAGAGTATTTTTTTTTTTTTTTTAATTAGTTACTAGATTATTTTTAGTTGTAATTATTTTTTAGAAAATTTGACCAATAAGATTTTTAACACATTTATTTTAATATGATTAGATTATTGTATTAATGGTTTTTGGTAAATGAAATAAAATGTCTTAAAAGTTCATTGTGATAGATATTAGTTTGCTATATTTACACATATTAAACATTTTGTATTATTTTAATTTTTTGCTAATGAGAGTCTTAAACGTTTTATGTTTTTATATGTTAGCTTTACTGAATTATATACGTAGATAAAAGAGAACAAACTCTTAGGTCAACAGTAATTAGCAGTACAATAATTTTAAATAAAATATACCAAACAGAAAAATATTTTGTACATATTTTATTTTTTAGATAAAATTATTGATTACAAGTAATTGTTTTTAATTGCTATAAGAAAATTAATCAAACAGTTTATTCTTCAGGAGTTCATCGGGATGTTTAAGTACAGAAGTGATAGCATTTGATCTGGAATCCAGTTTACTTTGAACTGCAGAATCTGTCATTCTATCGTTTTATCAAACTAATAATCCAATGATTTATTGCTTGAGAGATGATAAAAAGATCAAGCACTGGAAATGACAGAAATGAGCTGTAAACAAAGGATATTGAGCGCTACCACTTTATCAATCTACACAGCATAAAAACACATTAGTAGCAAAAGTTGCAGATTAAACAACACTCAAATCAATAATGTTTTAAAAGTAAGACACATTGACAAATTGTGTTTTGAATTAAGAATATCTAAGTAGTTATTTATTAATCAATATTTAATCATAGATGATTTGGTTATGGACTGTCTATTAAAAAAAAGTTATGAATTTGCTTTGGGAATATAAATTTTAATTTAAAATTTTTTAAATTTCATTTTGAAAATTGAACCTCAAGATATAGGCATGAGGGACCACGAACACCCTTTCTATTTTATGATTGTGTTTTGTAAAACTACATAAATAGTATGCAAAAAATAAACCATTTTATAATCTGTATTTTGTAAAGCTGAATAAACCAGTCAATAAATAGTACTGAAAGGCAATCATTTCATCTGTAGGAAAAGGTAAAGAAGATAACATTATTTACCACAACCTGTGCATGGTAAATTTTTATTTTTATTCACTAATTGGATAAGTAGTTGGTTTCTTTATAGAATGACTAAAAAAAAAATTCCAAGATTTTTTTGGCAATCTTTAAGTATCTGGAAGAAATATCAAATTTTATGCAGATCAGAATCCCATGTAATGAATATGATAGGAGACTATTCTAAGAATCATCATCATCATCATCAACCATTATCAATCCACTGCAGGATGAAGGTCTCTCCAAGTTTAATCCATCTTCTCCGATCTTTAGCTTCTCTTTTCCACAACACCCCTGCACATTTTCTTATTTCATCCATCCATCTCACATGTGGTCTCTTTTTGGGTCTTTTACAATCTCTTGGAATCCAGTTTAAAATTTCAATTGTCCATCTATTATCATCTCTTCTAGCAATATGTCCAGCCCAACTCCATTTCAATCTTTTAATTTTTTCAATAAGGTCAGTAATACCTGTTTGTTGTCTTACCCATACATTGCGTTTTCGATCTCTTCTTGTTACTCCCAACATACATCTCTCCATACTCCTTTGAGTGGTCTGAAGTCTCTGTATTGCTCTTCTATTAAGTGTCCAAGTCTCAGATCCATAAGTAAGAACTGGTAAAACACATTTGTTAAAAACCATTCTTTTCAAACACATAGGCATATTTCCTTTTAGTATCAAGTTATTTCTACCAAAAGCACTCCAACCAAGTTTAATTCTATGATTAATTTCCTCCATTATGTTTCCATCTGTATTAATAATCTGACCTAGGTATTTGTAACTGTTAACTTCTTCTAATTCTTCATAATCAATCTTTATTTTCATATTTTGAGCAAATCGATTAAACATTACTTTAGTCTTTTTAACATTTATCTTTAGTCCTACTTTTCTACTTTCACCTGCCAACTCCTGCAACATTTCCTGCAGCTCTGAAGCATTATTTGCAAAAACATCTACATCATCTGCAAAATCTAAATGACTTAAATACTCTCCATTTACTTTCATTCCTTTAGTTTTTCATTTTAATCCACAAAATACTTCTTGCAGCACTGCTGTAAAAAGTTTTGGAGATATGGAGTCACCTTGCCTTACACCTTTCTCAATGTTGATTTTTACAGTATCATTATGTAATCTAATTGTTGCTGTTGCATTTTTATAAATCACTTATTTTCAGTTTAAACCTTATCACGTGTTTAATTGTTTTAAACTGAATTTGAATTTAATAACTTATAAATGACCTGTATGTTTATGGAAAAACAATAACAGTTTTGCTGATGTGTTGATGCAAAGAAGTTTTAAGCCAAAATTTGATTGTAGAATAAGACTTTTATTGACAATAGTTGTTTCAGCTATTGAGTTGTAAACATGCTTTGTTACTTATTTACATTTGCATGGGTATATGTAATATTTATGCAGTAATTATAATTAAATGTGCATATTATATTATTTTTTTATATGTTAGAGTTTCTAGACATTTAAATAGCATTGTTTATTTACATAGGTAATAAAATTAGTAGAATATATGTGATAAATAAGAACAGTTTTCTGCCTTAATTCAATTTATTAATAACCATGAATCATAAATAATTAATGTATAGTAGAAACTACAATTTGATTCTCTCTCTCCCAGATTGATTTCTAGCTTTTGTCTTTATCTATGAGAACTTGGAATTCAAAGTTAGGAAATATACTTATCAATTAGCTTACATTTTTTGCCAAGTACATTTTTAATATTTTCACATCATAATCACATCACAATAAATAGTATGTATAGATTTTATACATAATTAATATTCGAATTCTAGTACTTGTTAATTTAAATAGTATACATGATAAACCATCCTTCTTTGATCTTTTTTTTTCTTATTATTTCTTTCCTCACAAATTATTTTGACTTTTTCAGGTCTAAAAGCATTCCCCATCTTTGTCTTATCTTTCAGAAATATGGAAATGTATATGATGCTTGTTTTAGTTCTAACAGAGATTTTTATGCTGATTAATTATAGAACGTATGCCTCTATAATTTAGACTTTAAAATTAATCAGCTATAGCACCTCTATAACAATCCACACATAGCATTTTTTATATTATAGAACCACCATGATGAAAATGGATGTCAAACTCATTTGCAAGAAAATATATAACAAGGAAAGAAAGATCAAAAAGGTGTGGATAATAATTCAGCCCTCTAATAATGTGAAAACGAAACCTTATTGAAATTTGAATATTAATTATATATAAACTAATTTACCATCATTATTGTTCCATTATTATGATGTGACAACATCAAAAGTGTACTTGGAAAAAGTTTAAGCTATTGTGAAAATATATCTTCAGGTTGAATTCAGATTCCCACTAAATATCAAACTTCATTTAATCTTCACTTTAATCCTGTTAATAAATGATTAATAATAATCATTATTGCATTTACCTAAAATTGATAGTGGTAAAGATATGAATGCAGGAAATTTCACATTTGTAGATCAAAATTTAGTAATTTGATGTTGACAAGTACTGAACATATAAATGATAAAGGCATGTAAGAAGTTATGACCTGGGCCAGCTGAAGAGTGCTGATTTAGTTAAAAATGTATTTTGGGATCATTTATCAATTTCAGATAATTTTATTGATAGATACGTTTCAAGATTTAAATACATATATGTAATATTATTCAAATTCAGATCAAAACATATGTAATTAATCCTGAAAGGAAGATCTCTAGTGATAAATTTAACTATTTTTTGTTGAAGCTATAATGTACAAAAACAGTTCAATTTACCACCAATGAACATTCTTTCAGGTTTTAATTACATTCACACACATTAAATTACAATAATTTGATGATATATAAGTATTAATTTTCCTGAAATATCCTTGATGTTGTGCTTTAGCTAAATATGTTAATAATTATTATTAAACATTTTTTAGGCAAGAAATTATCATTATTTCTTCTTCAGGTGTAAACTTTAAACCCAGTTTAAGCTTAATATATATATATATAAACATAATCGCAGAGTGTTATTAATTCAACTTCATTCTAGTCTGATTAATGTCACTACAATATATTTGTAACTATTCAAATCTTTAAGAATTACAGCAGCTTAAATTATCACTCAGTATGAACTTTCCCAGATCAACTTCCCTTGCTTTCCATGCATTTCACAAATAATCTCTATTCACATCAAGTGAGTTAAAGATTTAAAACCTGAATATCTACACAGAAACAATAATGTCGTTCTATTTACATGTCTTAATTACTGAATGTTTCTAGAAATCTGTTGTACATATTATATGATGTTAAAACCCATCAATGCTTCAATCTTCATATCTCATAATGATGACTTAGTTATTCTATTAAGTATTATACTGTGAATATAAATTATTTTTATCACTATGAGATATGATTATTAAAGGATTGTTAAAAATATTTACGTTCTTCATCAAATAGGTTATAGTCAAAATATATAAAGAGAAAGTCAGACTATCATTTCTGTTTTGATGTTTAGTGTTTCATATCTATGACTCATTGTTGAAGGGAGCTTCTTCATGAAATACATATATTTATAAGAGTGGTTAATCTAGAAAATTTGACATTGGATAATAGCTCATGATTTAATAATAAACTTTGATAGACTATGCTTTAAGTCTAAAATATTTGACTTTTTATATATACACACTTATATGTTTGGGATCATGTAATTAAATTAATTCAATTAATATATAATATTTGATAGCAATGAAATCTCTGTCAGCTATATTCAATTTAATTAAACATCTTTCCAAATTTATTTCATTTTCTTCTGGTTTGTGACAACTTAAACTAAATGTTCAATTAAATTTAATATAGACAGTGCTTAGAGGTTTCATCACTTTCTAAATCAATATATATATATATATGTAAAATATTATAATTGGATATTAATAAATACAGTAACTTAAAAAAAAAAACTTTTATCCACTTAGAAGCGCTTTCGACTGTAGTCTTTGTCAACTAAAATTTTCAAAAGCTAACCTTCCCACAATTCCATAATTTTTACATTTGCTGTCTGTCTGTTTATTAAGTCATGTATATTTATATATTAACATGGCTTCCTAAGAGGATAGTGGGTCCAAAGCGCTCCTAAGTGGATAAAAGTTTTTTTTTTTAAGTTACTGTGTTTATTAATATTCAATTACAAGATTACATATATAACTTCGAAATACAGGCATCGAATAAGAATATCATTACACACACACATATATATATATATATATAAGTGTTGATAGGTCATGTAATGTTCTGAGAATTCATCGACTGGGGTTAAATGTAACAATTCTATTCAATTGACTAATGTGAGGTTCGGTTTCACAGATGAAAATTCGTCCAAGATTATTTTAACCATGCCATTTTAAATTAGAAATACTAGAATAAATTATCTTAAAGGTGTAACGAGCAATAATGAACCACCATGATAAGGATAAAGACTTATTATTTGTTTGTAATATCTTATTGTCAATTTACTCCAATCGTTACTCAGGCAGTACATCTAACACACACGCACCCATGTGAAGAGAAAGAAAAATAAATCAGAAAAGTAATAATTAATAGCGACTTTTAAATAATTATTATATCTTTTCTATTTTTAACAATCATTATGCGTTTAGTTATCGATCATCTGCGCTGGAATGATATTTTCATTGAGTTTTAAGTAAATCTTAAGACAACAGATTCTAAAGCTATGTGAATGTGATAGAAAGCGTTTTTATATTACAATTTGCAATAAGTGTTATCTTCTTTAAGTTTTCATTTTTTAAAAATTGTACTTCTAAGATAATAAAATTAGTTCAATTAAGAAAAAAGATTTTAAACTTTATTCACAGGGGAATATATACACGCACGTAGAGTGTGCACAATTTTACATATCCTTATTTTAAGATAGCTGCTATTTTATTCAGATTAGTTTTTTTTACAAAAGCAACAGATGTCTTGCATAAATTTGATATTAAAACTAAATAATTGAATGGTTTATTGCTCGGGGGGGTATAAAACGTTCGATCTCTTGAAATAGCTAAACAGATGCCACGATCTATGGACTTTGAATCAATCTCACATAATTCAATTAAACCACATAGGGGTGAAATAATCAAATACTTTATTATTTGAAAGTTTTTAAAAAGTTCACGCACTGAAAGTATTAGAACTGGTGCCATAATCCATAACCCTTGAGTTCCAGAATTCATTCTTTACCGAAAGGTATAAATTTGGTTATTATGATTTTTATTTTCAATATATTTTTTAAATTTTTAATAGATTAAAAATTACAATACTCATTATTGTCTTTATAAATATTAATAGTTCTCGGAAGTAAATTGATCTATATAATATAATGCATATCTTCTCATAATACTATCAACATTTTGAGTATTTTTAAAGACTATTTTCCAGATCTCTTTTCAGTTATTTTATTGAACCCATATTTTTCTTAATTCACTAAAGCCTTTCTTTTTATTTAAATAAAAAAAAATATGTAATCTTTTCATCATATTTTGTATGCTAACTCCATTAGGTTCAAAAGCTAATAGGATGATCTTATATATATATATATTATCATTAAATAAATTAAATGCTACTTAAATCCCTGAAAAAGTTTTTTTTTAAACTTCTAGCATAATTTCATCTTAGCCTACATTGTCCCTTGTTTTAAAAACAGCCAATCATGGGGTTTTTAATACTTAAATATTACCCCACTTGCTATTTAATGACCATCATGGAGTTAACATCTTGATTAAAAACTTGAAGATAAAGGCCTTATTTGAATATCTGATCAACTAAAGCAAACCAAATGAACCTAATAGAATAATTGGAAAGAGATGAGAAAAAATCATAAAAAATATAGTTAAAATATTTGCTGTATATTCTTAGTCATTGTGAATGGAGTAAGCTAAAGGTTGTATCTACTTTTGATTCATAAAGTTTAAATTTTTAAAATATGGCTCATACCAAGCAGACTGCTCGTAAATCTACTGGTGGCAAAGCACCATGTAAGCAGCTGGCAACCAAAGCCGCTAGAAAGAGTGCTCCCTCTACAGGTGGAGTAAAAAAGCCCAATCATTATCAACCTGGTATAGCAGCTCTTAAGAGAAATTCGTAGATACCAGAAGTCTACAGAATTGTTGATTCGTAAATTGCCATTCCAACGCTTAGTCAGAGAAATTGCCCAAGAGGCAAGTGAAGCCTATTTGGTTGGATTGTTTGAAGACATCAACTTGTGTGCAATTCATGCTAAGAGAGTTACCATTATGCCAAAGGACATTCAGTTGGCTCGACGTATCTGAGGAGAACGTGCATAAATTTAAAATTTCAATAAACCACCACATTGCACATCCAACTCATTATTTTTTTTTACTTTTGATTAATTTAAAAAAAATCATTATGATCTACATTCTCCAGATTTTGTATTGTTCAGGAGTATAACATGGACTCATTTTTAGGTAGTTACAGCAATTATTAAAATCATTTTATATGATGTGTTTTTAATTTGTAACTTATTTACTGGCTAATGTATTGGGATAAAGGATTTTCCCCTGTGTGTAATAAATTGTAGTTAAGTCTGTCAACTGTTATTGCCTTAGTCTGAGTTTTCTACCTCAGCAATTTGTGCAATTGGCCAGACTAATGAAAATCTGCATTTTTTTTTTTTAAATAGTTTAATTTCACACACACCAGTAAAAAAAAACTTAATTTTTCCCCTAGAACACTTCCTTTTAAAATTTGCAGATATGAACGTATAAAAAGCATTTACCGGTTCAAGGAAAATTTCAGATAGCCTAGAGAGAGTCGTACTGTCTAGTTTATTAACAAATGTCCACAATATGGATCACTATCACTGTTGTTGTGCTTTCTTATGGACTTTCTTTCTCATTTTAATATTAAAATGAAAAAATTTTAAGTCATTTAGTTTCTTGATTCTCTTTTAAGCAGTTCATATATTAAATATGTTTTACAAGTTTTTTTTTTTTTTTAATGTTTTTTCCTCTATTTATTATTATTTTTGTATCATAGCATAATTATCTAAATTTCACACTTTTGAATATAGATTTTTGTGTTTCCTGTTAATTTCTACCACAAATTGTCACAGTCAACTATGTGATCTGGATGGATTGATTTAAATTTTTCATTTATTTTTTTATTTTATTTAAGTTTTTCTATACTTTACTAGCCTTCCATTCTCATTTTGGGAGCTTGTACAAAGTTTGAAATCATGTATCTGCCAAAAACATAACATTTTACTTTGCTATTCATTATGTTATTTCATCAAATCTTGCTGTATAAAAGAAAATTAAAGTATTTTGTATTTTTTTTTTTTTAAAATATATATATATTTGCTGTATTACAGAATGATATATATAAACAGAAACTCAACTAACATTTAACTATACAAACCAAATCACCCAATTGCCACCGAGAATAATTATAATTAAATAGAAAAAGATATCTTTCTGTTTACCTAAGATTTTAAAATAGACTGCAATCATTATACCTTAATAAAAAGAGTGAATTTTCAAACAAAAGTCAACAAATGTATATATTGACGTCAAAAAATTTGGTTCAGAGAATAAATAATAATTGTCAAATTTAAAAGAAAAAAAGTTATTTATATAATTAATTTGTAATTTTTTTTTATATCATTGGACTTTGTATGCACAGGTCAAATTCCTTCCAAAACATAGTTCTGTTTCACTATTGACTAATGTTATCAGTTGATAATTTATTCAAAGCAATAACTTTTTTGTTTACTTTGAAAAATTGCATACAGTGCCAATATTTTGATCAGACTTTTTTGTATGGATGTATGTATAAAATCCAATGCAAGTCCAAGGCCACCAGTATTCTTACACAATCTCTAAAACATTCTGGATAAGTATACGCATTTATTCATTAGGCTGAAATGCTTTCAATAAAATTTTTCCATTGCTTTTTTAATTTGCTTTATCATCCAGCTAAGAATTGCCAAATATCTATTTGCTGACCAATATATAGATGACTAACTATGTTAATAATTAAATTAACTGCCTAATAAAGTCTAAGCTTTATATTAAAACACTTATGAGTGTCAGACATCTTTGAAAAATAGTTAATAGATTATTACTGGTTAATTCACTAATTCATTTCATGTCTATGTGTGAATATATATATATATATTATAAATTCTTACTGCTACATATTTAACGTTGTATACTTATGGCACTATTAAAATTATAATATATATATAATTAATTCTGCCTTCATAAATTTGATTGCAAGCTGATTTGAGTGAGACTGCTTGAGTATTCCCACTGATTAAATTTTATGCCCACTGGTGCTATTATTTGTTTAAATATCCATATAAGAATTTGGGAAATGAATAAAAATAATTTCATTTTTATTCATTATTATTATGTCTGGTAGCATAACTCTTGCTTGCCAGACCACATGAGAACTAAATTTATCCCCTGGTAAAAACTATATTAAGTTCAATTATTAATACTTAATATCACTCTAGACAATTGATTGCATTATTAGTAGAATATGTACAATTTACAATATATACATGAACCTGAAGACATACAAAAATTATTGGTCTATATGACTTGTTCAGTATCTAGGATTGCTTTTTACATGTTTGGAGGCAAGTTTTCTGCAATAAAAGCTTAAGGTATGTACGGTGATGTCCAGCATCAATGTTTAAAGTACATCCACACACATGAAGTTTTTCCATGGAGTTTTTTTTATTACTTGGCTGGCATAGATTAATTGTCCAATTTCTTCTCTTCTGATTGGTTCCTATTTCCAATCCTGCTGATAAAATAATTAATTAATTTATTCACTGATACATCCTTGACCATGGAATTTTATTTCTAATTAGTTCTATTGACTTATTTTTAGATTATTGAATGGTTACTAATGACTAAATCTGAAACTCCCAATGATTTTATTATTTTATGCATATATATATATATTAAAACAATCCACTAGAATAAAACCAAAATTTTAAAAAATGCCTATATAAAATTGAAGATTAATATCCTTTGTTATAGGCAGCTTTGGCATATTCGCCATCTTAAGTAGCAATATGTTAATATTAACGTATTGCTACTTAAGATGGTGGAATACGCTGAAGCTAGTTATAACAAACGATCTAGATAAAGACAACATGTTTGATAGACAGATGAAATAAGGAAGCTTGTAGGTGTGAGGCAGAAAAAATAGGCAATGTCTTAGAGAAACTGGATTAAACATGGAGAGATCTTCATCTTGCAGTGGATTGATAATGATTGAAAATAATATATATATATCCCAGATTAGCTTTAGGCACTATTTCGCTTATTATTTGTAAATAATCCAGGGGCAATTTAAAAGTATTGCATTAAGTAATGTTATAGATGACTATTTATTAGTATGCATTATAGTGACATGTTTATTCATGTTTAAAGAGGTTTATTTAAACTTCATTGTAACAATATTTCATACTCTGTAGTCAAGTTGCAATCTTTAAGTGTCCATATATATTCAATGGACCATTAGTAAGAATGGATTTCCATTCTTGCTATTAAAAAGGTGAGAAGGTTTCCTTGACAGCAGTGAGAAATATTGATTACTATATTTACTGTGAATGTTTAGGTGGTGATTGGTTAGAACTTTTATATATATATATATATATATATATATATAATATTTAATTACATATATATTGTCTATATATATATATATATATATATAATATTTAATTACATATATATTGTCTATACTAAACTTAATATAATTATAAAGGACTTGAATTCAGACTTTCAAACTCCCCACAGTTATTCAATCCATCTTATACAACCAATACACATGATCACATACATGTGAAAAAGCTAAATAATCTCCAACATATGTATTTTGTGCTGAAGCAGCACTTATCAGTTAGTACAGTTCACCATATTTAATACATATATACAATCACTGCTCAGTTTATATTAAGATAGCAAATCTTCAAACTTTAACTGACAAGCTTTAATCTTCTCCACTCTCCAACTATTCAGACATCCATATCATTGAAAATCTGAGGATGAAATGCTGAAAATCCTTGAAGTCTTTAAGTCAATCTGATTCCTCACACATAGGACCTCAATAAGTCCATTAATTATATAGAAAGAGGGATGGGTAGAATACAGGCTAAATGTGTAATATTTATATATATGTAAATTGTCTATACTAAACAATGTAATTATAAGGGACTTGAACTCAGACTTGCAAATCCCCATATCTATCCAATTCATCTTATACAACTGTACATATGACCACACACATGCAAAAAAGACAAATGATCTTAAAGATACATAATCCATACTGAACCAACCTTCAGCAGTCAGTCCAGATCATCATCTCCAACACATATATACAATCCCTGCTCAATTTATCCTAAGATTTTCAATGATATGGAAGGATAAAGAGTTGAAGAGTGGAGAAAATTGAAGCTTGTCCATTAAAGTTTGAAGATTTGCTATCTTAATATAAACTGATCAGTGACTGTATATATGTATTGGAGATGATGATTTGGACCAACTAATGAGTGCTGGTTCAGCACAAAATACATATATTGGGGATCATTTGTCTTTATGCATGTATGTAGTCATGTGTATCAGTTTATAAGATGGATTGGATAGCTGTGAGAGCTTGAAAGTCTGAGATGCAAGTCCTTTATAATTGCATTCAGTTTAGAGTAGACAATATTATACATATACATTCTGTATTCTACCCATCTCTCTTCTGTATAATTAAATGGACATATTGAGGTTCTATGCATGAAAGGTCAGACTGACTTAAGGGCAACATGGATATGACAATAATATTGGCATCATCAAGGGCTTTGAGCATTTAATCATCAGATTTTCAATGATATGAATTGATGAAGAGTTAGAATGTGAAGAAGATTGCAGCTTTTCCATTAAAGTTTGAAGATTTGCTATCTTAATATAAACTGAGCAGTGATTGTATATTTATGTTGAGGATAGTGATCTTGACCAAATGATGAGTTTTCATTCAGCATGAAATACACATATTAGATATTATTTGTCTTTTTTATATGTATGTGGTCATGTGTATTTGTTGTATAAGATGGATTGGATAGCTGTTGGGTGTTTGAAAGTCTAAGTCTAAATAATATATTTGTGAAACATTTATTTGCAATTTATTATTTATTTTTGTTTTAAGTAAAATCTTTATTAACAAATAATATGCATTTTTAAAACAATTATTTACATATAAATTTGAAATTACAGATCTCCATTTAAAAATCGCTATCTGTATTATCATTTGTAATTACTAGTTGTAAAAGTCAATATAAAGACTCAAAGTTTGAATTCAAATATGCACACATAAACAATTACCGTATTGTCACAGGATTTCATGATTTATCCTATGCTCAGTTAGCTTAGGTATGGTAGTTTATTTTAAAGTTACTTAAATACTTTGAAAACTACATTTTAATAAGATATATGGTGGTGTAATGTTAAGTAGTCTCAAACCAAATTATCATGGATTGACCACATATCTAATTTTATTAAAAAATTTTTAGGATAGGAATGATTTTAAATAGATATCTGACATCTGACTATTGGTCACTATTCTCAAACATTAGCTACCTTTTAATCATATTATTCTATTTAAAATAATGGCTTGAAAACATTAAACATTCTAAGTTTTTGAATTTAGATCTACATATTTTAATAATTTCTGTTATGAGACATCTTTGATCTTTTGCCAAAAAATTGACTATATATAACATAATATAATTATCTTTCTAACATTAATTTAATGTTTCTTTATGGTAGTCATCTATTTAAATATACTTTAAAAATATTGTTTTTACTATCATATTATGTTATTCAGGTCAATACCCTTTGTAAAATGACAGATTCTAGAGAGCAAAGATCATGGATTGCATTCTGGTGCATAAACTTAATATGAATGCTAACATAAATCATTCAATTATTATTTATTTATCCAAACTAATTACTTAAACAATATAAATACTGCACTGTTTTAAACCTAAGCCAATTTCTGAACAAGATATACAGACCTTACATAGTGTTAGTAATTTTATATTTTATTAAAATTTGTTATAAACCATTTAGACAAATACTATGATATGGACTCATAATATAGTGACTAGCACACCTATCTATCATGTTCACACTGAGATTTAAACCTTGACTGGATAAAACTTGTTCCAAATTTTGACATTTTCCTTCTTAATATCATTTATAGCCTACCCAAGCTAACCACCCCATACTGGTCGGTAAATGGGTATCTAGATATTTTTAGCTAGAAGATAAAACAAGGATATAGAATTTGGTCAAATTATCACTACCTGGACCTTGGCAAGTTTGATAAGTATTGACTTCTCTTTCATTGCACCTTTATAAAAGGCTGTTGGAGAGGATTTTTGTTTTGCAGTAATCTATTATAAAGGTTAGTTTTCTCTCTAAACTTACTATATAAATATACGTGGGTATGTGTCACATAATAAGTACGTTATTAGATATTGATTAAATTTTAAATATATATAGAAAAGTGTCACTTTTAAATAACTAGCAAATCTTCAGTCTAAATATTTATATTTATTTAGATCCTTTATTATTAGGGTTATTTAATCTTCGTTTACGGTGGCGTGTTAATTTGAAAATTTGATGAAATATTTATAAGTTTACTTATAACCATAGTAACTCTAGACAAATAAATACAGGTCTATAGAATGACTTTTTTATATTTTGTTTGTCATTGAAATGAAATTTAATAAGTATATATAATGTAAAGAAAAACATGACGTAAATTTAAATTATACTTTGCAAGTCTTTATAAGGAGTAAAATTTGCATTAGAATGGGGAAGCCCGAACTTAAACAGAATCAAGAAGAGAAATTGGTGACTAAAAAGAGACAAACTAATGATTTTACAAAAACGATTTTTTTCTTTTTATTTAAAAAAATATTGTGATGATAATTTTTTTCAATTTAAAAAAAAGAGAGAAAAGTGATTCAGTGCGTGGCCAATATTCAATATTAACACGCACTCTATTTATAAAGAGTGAAATAATATTGTATAATCTTATTAAAGGCTGCAAATTTGTAAATATTTAATATAATAAATCTTATCAAGATAAGCATATATGTTTAAAAATTTTATTCCATTGCACATTTTTGTAACACATGAAGAAAGACATCTAAAAAAGCAAATGACTCCTAAGATGCATTTCATGTGGAACCAGCATTCTTCAGTTGGTTGTAATCATAATTTCCTATAAATAATCTTCATCATTTGTTCAGTATTTATTTATATCAAAATTCCTGCAGTTTGATCTACAAATGCCAAATTTTTGCCCAAACATATTTGATATCATTTACTTTAGAATACTGATTAATAATTATTAGTGATATTATATTATTTTTAATTCAGATATAAATTTTAAATTTAATTAAAAATTAATAGGTTTATTTTTAGTGAATCTAACTACATGTTAATTTAAAATGTTAAACATAAAGAAAAGATGAGTGAAGTTGGGTTAAAATAATCTATGGTTATGTTTAATAATAAAATTAAATTTAAAGTTTACATTGGTCTAAGAATGATACAATAATATTTAACCTTGTAAATGATAAATCATAATTTTCTGACATTATCAATCCATTGCAGGGTGAAGAGCTCTCCAAGTTCAATCTACTTTCTCTGTTCCCTAGCCTCTCTTCATCACATCACCTTGGCACCCTTCCTTACTTAATTTTTCTATCTCACATGTGGTCACTTTTAAGGTCTTTTATAAACTCTTAGAATCTGGTTTAAGATTACTTCTATTCATTTATTATCAACTCTTCTAACAATATGCCCAGTCCAGTTTGACTTCAGTCTTTTAATTTATTCAATAATATTAGTGTGTTCTCTCACCCATGTATTTCATTTTTAATCTCTTCTTGCTACTCCTAACATACATCTCTCCATACTTCATTGAGTGGTCTGAAGTCTTTGTATTGCTTTTCTAGTTAAATGTCTAAGTCTATAAGTAAATACTGATAACACACATTTATTAAAAATCTTCCTTTTCAAATGCAGGCATATTTCTTTTTAATATTAAGTTATTTCTATCAAAAGCATTCCAACTAAGTTTAATTATGAATAATAATTATTAATATATTTATTTAAAATGAATGTTGTTTGATTTTGTGAATGCAAGAAATTTAATACTTATAGATATGGAATTGTAGTAATTTATATATATAAAAAATAAAATAATGAGCATGCTAATAGCTCTAATCAAGCTTTATCAATAAATGCTGCAAGAGAAAGTATTTAAAATCTCTATTTAGAAACATCCCCAAAATGGCTTCATGCTATTGGCTATTCTCAGTGAAGTGCTATGATATTTCAGACCCTAGATCCAAAGCCAGCACTTATCTGATATTTAACTATTACATAGAAAATCTGAAATTTTCAGACATCTACATAATTTATATGTATCTGTGTCTGAAATATCCTAGCATCTCACTGAGAATAGCATATAGCTTGGAACCAGTTTGGGAATGGGGATATTTGCAGATAGAGATTTTAAATGCCTTCTCTTATAGCATTTATTGATAAAGCTTATTAGAGCTCTTAGAATGCTCATTATTTAATTTTATAAAATACAAGCTTATCAAATTAAGTGACATGATGTATGACATGATTTTATTTACTATTATAGTTTTGCTTTTATCTCTTAAGTGGTGTTATATTGCTAAAGCTATTAATATATGGTTGTGGCTGAAGATTTTTCAGGCCCATATAACTATTTAAGTTAGGTAGTTGGATTTGAAGACATATAGATGTCTGAAAATTTCAGATTTTCTACTTAATAGTTAAGTATCAGATGTGCTGGCTTTGAATTGGTATTTTGGAACTAGTGTCTGAAATATCCTAGCACCTCATTGAGGATAGCCAATAGCTTGAAAACAATTTGAGGATATTTCTAGATAGAGATTTTAAATGCTTTCTCTTGCAGCATTTATTGAAAGCTTGGTTAGAGATATTAGCATGCTCATTATTTTATTTTATAAAATACAAGCTTATCAAGTTAAGTCACATGATGTTTGACTTGATATTATTTAATCTATCTATCTATCTATCTATCTATCTATCTATCTATCTATCTATCTATCTATCTATCTATCTATCTATCTATCTATCTATCTATCTATCTATCTATCTATCTATCTATCTATCTATCTATCTATCTATCTATCTATCTGTCCATCCGTCCATTTGTCAATCCATCCATCCGTTCATTCATCCATTTGTCCATCCGTCCATCCATCCATCCATCCATCCATCCACCTATCCATCCATCCATCCATCTATCCATCTATCTATCTGTCTATCTGTCTGTCTGTCTGTCTATCTATCTATCGATCTATCGATCTATCGATCTATCTATCTATTGATCTATCGATCTATCTAATAAATACAAAAGTATAATACTCGTTATGAAAAAATATTATATGTAATGTACAAACAATTTAAACAATTTAACGGTAAATTCCGTAGTATCGCTTTGAATTACGTAGTAATCCTAGTCAGCAATCAATAAATTTCCATAAGCTGTGTATAGCCGTATTTGTAACTTGCCTATTAATAACATTATCTTCATTTATATGTATTAAAATGGCTTTTTTAATTTTTCTCTTTATATATATTGTAATGGGCACATACGCCCGTTATATTATGTTTTTTTATTATTAAATATAAAAAAATAAAAGTTCGCAAATAAAAATTTTTTTAAGAATTAAAAATTGAAAATTAAAAAATCATCTAAACTCTAATGTATATAAAATCGCACAGATGAGAAATTAAAAAATTATTAAACTAAACTTTATTTTAAAAAAACAGAAAACTTTCAAAACTAAATTTTCAACAAAAACTTAAAAAGATTTAGAGATAAAAATATATCTTTAAGTTTGAAAAACACATTAATTAATCATAAAATGGAAATGATTGTTTTAATTAGTTAAATGTAAACTAGCCCTTGGGCATTTAAAATGTATAAGCAAAGGTCAGATAGGAGAGAAAAACAATAGGAACAGAATGGCCATTGAAAGAAATCCATCGGGAAATCAGACCTCAGTGAAAAGACCATCACCATTGATGACGTAATGCCCATTGAATCCAAAGGTTTACAAATAAAAGAAAAAGTTTGGAAATAAATTTTTAGTGAATGAAGAAAGAGCTGGAAAAGATGGGTGATAGCAGTGGTGAGATGTATTAGTGCCGAGTTGAAGAAGAAGGGATTGAAAAGATGCACTCTTCAATCCCTTGAGTTCTGCTAAAAAAAGAAAGTGAAATTGAGGACCAGCTAAAGAATTCGTGTGAATAAATAAAATGGCTAACTGGTGAAATTGAGGACCAGCTAAAGAATTCGTGTTCAAAGATGGCAAGCAACTGCAAGAAATTAGAAACTATTGACTTGTTAAAACCATAAGAACTTTATGAAATCTAATGAACATTAATTAATTTCTAAACAAAAAGAACTCTAAATGCTAAACTTTTCAATATTTTAAATAGAAGAATTTCCTATCTGACTAAATTAATTATAATTTTATTTGATGTATTTCTTTTGTAAAATCATATCCATTTATTTATTTTATTTTTTTGTTCTTGAAGTTTTTATTATGATTTCTGTTTTTCGTTAAACTAAATTATATAAATGTTAAATTTAAGTCAGGCGTGAATGGCTATATAGATTTGTGAAGTTTTATTAGGGGATGGTAATCTTAGGTTATTTGTTTCATAGTTGAATTAGGTCAATGGATTGGATATATTGGTGTAATTAGTAGATGTAGTATGAGGTTCATTTCGGGCAGAATCACTGGTATATCCCACACACTCCTGTTTTGCCTATGGAAGGGATAATAAGGCAGAGAACGCTGTTCCTTCCTATGGAGTTTTTTTATTGCTCTTCTCGTCAGATAGATGTAGCATTCCTATTTGGATGAGAGTCAATTTCTTCTCTTAACCTATATTTGTGCTGTCGTATTCGTATTACATTAAATACATTGATATATCAGATGGATTGACATTGGTTTAACTGTGAACTTTTGGCCTAAGGTTAAATAAGGGATAAAATATTTTCTTTTCAAATGCAATCTATGTAATCTAATCATACTCGACACTCTAAATGCATTAAATTTAAGTTGGGTATAGACGCTTGCATGGATTCGTTACCGGTTAATTATGTTTTTGGTTTTCATATTTGATCAAAATATATAGACATTCGGTAAATAATGATACCTTACGATGAGTATCTAAAATGTATTTATTCGGATGTCTTTATTAAGTTATTGGTGTCAATGCAGCATCTTATGATGAATGCCATTGGGTTTCTTGTAAATTTCCCTCTGCAATTCCATCAATGACTTTATATTTTGATCGTTTATGTTTATTTTGAAATGTTTTTAACTGTGTAATCTATGTAACTGATCTATACTCAACATTATAAAACAAACTTTTATAAATCCATCTGTGCGAACTTGTAAAAATTAAAATGTAAATTAAAATCTAAAATCAAAGTTAAAAATGTAAGTTAAATTTTAAAATGAAAAACTGATACTAAAATAATTTCAAATCTTATATATGTTTAAATAAATGTTTGTGTGTTAATTACTGGCAGTGGCTTATTTTATTTTTTTTTAAAAAAATATTCTTAAATAAGAATTTATAAAATATAAATCTCTGCTGTTCCACTGAGCTAGTGACAATGGGCTAACAGTCGGAATAAAATATATATACGAAAATTTTTTTTCTTAACTTACATATCTGCCTATTATATAAATTTTCTAGGTTCAAATACCTAGATGGCGCCCTTGTAGTGCAGATACATTAAGACTCACCCCGATCATTATAATATATATAGTGACTTCACTAACTAAATGAATAAATGTGCAGAAGCTACTTACAAATCATTTTTTGTGGTAATTTACCATTATTTGTCATATCTTTAACACAATATATAGTAGTACCTGAATATTTAGAGCTACAGTATTTACTTTAATATGTTCTTTATATTATTAATATATATATATATATATATAACATGCTTAAGTGATAATTTTTGCATTGCTTTCAATTTGATAAAGATGTTTATGCATGGATATAAAGCAGCATAAATAGATTTGGTTGCTTCAGGATTTATATTTGTTTGAAATGGTATTAAATTTTTATGTGCCATATAAATGATTAAAAAAAACATTTAATGCTTCATATTAATGAAATAATCATTATTTTTTTTCATGCTACATATTTCAGATTACAGATTTTTATAAAATGCTTCTGAAATGAATGTATCTTTATCAGCACAACAATACTTTATTTAAATATCACCACTATACTCAATTGGATATTAAAACTTGAATGTTCATATTAAAGATGTATTCAATACAGCTGTTTCTAACAACATAATATTTATGGTAAGGAAATATGCCTATGTGTTTGAAAAGGAAGGTTTTTAACAAATATGTTTTACCAGTTCTTACTTATGGATCTGAGACTTGGACACTTAATAGAAGAGCAATATAGAGACTTCAGACCACTCAAAGAAATATGGAGAGAGGTATGTTGGGAGTAACAAGAAGAGATTGTAATGCAATGTATGGGTAAGAGAACAAACAGGTGTTACTGACCTCATTGAAAAAAATTAAAAGATTGAAATGGAGTTGGGCTGGACATATTGCTAGAAGAAATGATAACAGATGGACAATTGAAATTTTAAACTGGATTCCAAGAGATTGTAAAAGACTCAGAAAGAGACCACATGTGAGATGGATGGATGAAATAAGAAAGTGTGCAGGGGTGATGTGGAGAAGAGAAGCTAAAGATCGGAGAAGATGGATTAAACTTGGAGAGACCTTCATCCTGCAGTGGATTGATAATGGTTGATGATGATGATGATATAAAGTTCATTACCTTCTATAAAAAAGTTCCCACATTAAAAAAACATCTAAATATGCAAATAATACTTTATCTGCACTGGAAATACATAATTAATTAAAATGATAACATTTATCTACGCCAAAGATTGTATTAAATATCCTGCCAATCTGAATAATCAAACTTTATATAAAAATAAGCATAATATTTAAATAAGAATGATATTATTATTTTATAGAATGCCAGGTATTTTTAGGATATTTAATGAAGTTGGAATAATGTGCCAAAATTGATCCTTTAAAAAAAAATATCAATAGTTAACATTTAAAAAATGTTTTAAAAATTCTCTAGATGATGCATAAAAATTTAATATCACTTCAATTAATTACATATATTTAACATTTAAGTAATAACCTGTAGATTTATGCTTTACGTTTGTCTTCAATATGATAATATTAAATCGTGCTATCACACTTCCAACGTAAAGCTGTCAACAAATAGAAAAGTAAATTAAATGGCTGAGCGCTTTCAAGAACACATACTTCTCATATTCATAGCCAGTTATGATTCTTTCTTTGAAATCATTATATAAATAAATACCATATGCAAATTCTATGCATATCTAAAAGATGGTCTTAGTTACTCATTTGCATAGAATTTGCATATGGTATTTATTTATATAATGATTTCAAAGAAAGAATCATAACTGGCTATGAATATGAGAAGTACATCTTCTTGAAAGCGCTAATTTAGTTTTCTATTTGTTGACAGCTTTACGTTGGAAGTGTGATAGCACGATTTAATATTATCATATTTAACATTTGTAAATTATATATTTGAAACAGGCAAAACTCTCCATATAGTAGTTCCACTCAGTGCAAGCCAGAGTAATAAATGGATGCCAGAAGACTTGTGTATAAAATCCCTATCTAGTGTCTAATCATCCAATATCCCTAGACTAGTTTTTAGCTTGTGACTTTCATCAGTGAGTGAGAAACTAGTCTGGGGATATTGGATGAGTAGGCATTAGATACAGATTTTATGCACAAGCCTTCTGGTATCCATTGATTATTCTGGCTTTCACTAAATGACAATATGTATAGAGAGTTTTGCATGTTTTAATAACAGTTATGAGCAAGCATAAGAAATGATGATCATGTGATGTTTAGTGGCTTAATACCAATCCTGCCTAATAGAATAGTGGTTGCTATGGTTATTAAAGAATCAAAGACATCAAAATGTATAGATACTGAACTGAGTTCAGACCTATATGATTATATAAACTTGAAAATATTTTTTCAATTTTAGACTCATAGTTTTGCAGTTAATTAGAGATAAAATGTGGCTGCTGGAGGGTTGCATTAGATCCCAAGATCTAAGTGCAGTGCTCTCAGATCCAAGGCTTCTCACTGATGAAAGCCACAAATTAGAAACTAGTCTGGGGATATTGGATAAGTAGGCACTAGATAGGAATTTTATGCACAAGCCTTCTGGTATTCATTGATTACTCTGGCTTGCACTGAGTGGCACTACTGTATGGAGAGTTTTGTCTGTTTTAATAACAGTTATGAGCAAGCATAAAAAATGGTAAACATGTAATATTTAATGGTTTAATTATATATTTATATATAAATATATATATTTTTAAATTCCACATGTGTGATAGTGTAGTTTACTATCTTATAAATAATATTTTAACTCATATCACTGTTACAATCAATATTTCTAAGCAATAAAAAATAAGATAAAACAGATTGTTATAAGAGAAAGTTTTTTAATTTGAGTAAATTGCTAGATGTTAGAAATAAAAACACAAGATTCATATAATATTCATAAAAGATAACAATGTTATATATATATATAATTAAAATATCTATTTTGCCATATACACTTTAAGTATATAAATAATCACATCTGAAAAATGTAAATAATCCCCAAGATGCATTTTTATCTTAAGCAGTCCTCTTCAGTTGACCCACATCACAAGCTCTAACATGTACACATTAATTTTCCTCAGTATTTATTAAAATAAAATTATTAGAATTTAATCTATAAGACAAAATGTTCTTTATTCACACATTTCATACCATCCACTTTAAATAGGTGCATTAAATTAGTTTGACATTATTGCATAGGTATTCATTGAATAGAGATTATAGATGAGTGGCACCGTTATATGGAAAATTTGCTATCTTTTAATAGCTTTTGTAAGCATATGAAAAAATGACCATGTAAGATTTTAATGGTTTTAATACTAATACTAGCCAAAGGTTTAATCGTGACTATAGTGATTAAAAAACTGCACTGAACTGGATTGAGATAGGTATTACTATACAAGTGAATTAACTTGGATTAAAAACATTATTGGTGATTTTAATTTGAGATTTAGCCAAAAAGATAAAAATGGATGCTGGAAGGATGTGTTAAATACAAGGATGCTGTATGCTGCTTCCAGATCCAAGGCTTCTCATTGATGAAATCCATAATCTAAAACTTAGTCTGGAGATATTGGATAAGTAGAAATTGGATAAAGATTATAATGTACAACCTTCTAGCATCTATTGATTACTAGTGCATGCATTATGTGGCACTAACGTGTGGAAAAATTTGTTAATATATTAATGATTATTATAAATCATTTATTAGGCTAAAATTTGTCATATAATTTTTAATTAAGATATATGACACATGAGAGATTGTAATCTAGCCAGCTGAAGAGTATTGGTTCAGTTAGATATTTATCTTGGTGGTCACTTAATCATTTCAGCTACATTTATTTTATGTTTAAAGTAAGTGTGGTATAATAGAAGTTTATGTTTAACTAAAATATTACACATCATAGTGAGAGTGGGGGTGGAGGCAAATGGAATTGAATCAATAATACTCAGTGCTTGTGTTTAAAAAGAATACTAATGTATAAATTTAAAGTGTATATTTGCACTGAAATAATATAATCTTTAACCTAATAAGTGATTAATTAATAGTAATCATTGACGCATTTATTTAAACAGGATGTTATCAAATGTGTATATACAGAAATGTGACACTTGTAGATTAAAGTGTGATAATATTATAACATTATATATTCAAAATATAGAAGTACATTTTTCTTAAATTAAAATTTACATTTGTAATTTGAATGTATAATTTTGCTATCATAGTATCAATTATATTTAACATGTGTTTGTAATTCTGACAACATATATAACTAATTAAACAGCGCGTAACTATGCAACCAAAAAAAAGATATATAACTATGTAACCATATTGATTAGCATTAATTTAATTTATGCCAACCATAGCTATATTTTTTATAATTTTTCAAATAGCAATGTTTTGATAAAAAAGTCAACCAATATCTGCTGGTCATATTTTTCTGACAAAACTGATCTTATTAGCAAATTTATTTAAAAATAAATTAATTAAAAACCCTTCTTATTCTTTAACATTAAAATTCTTTAAAAAAGACTTTATTTTATTCATGACTAAAATTACACTCAAACTTTAATATCATATTGAATGTTAAACCACCATTTCTTATGCTTTCTCATAACTGTTGTTAAAACAGGCAAATCTCTCCATACAGTAGTGCAATGAGTGACACTACTGTATGGAGAGTTTGGTTTGTTTTAGTATATTAAATGTTGTAATGATTTTAAATAAAAATTACATAGCTATGATTTGTGGAGTTTTAAATGATTTCCAGACTGCTGATTATGTTGATTGGGATAGAAATCTATGCCCAGTATAGATTGGTTGATTTTTTCATCAAATTATTGCCCATTGAAAGATAGTATAAAATGTATATGGATAATTCAAGTTAAATTAACTATTATGTATGTATATATTTCTGATTGATAAAGTAATTTTATTTTTGAGATTCTTGTTAATATTGGAACATTGAAATCTTAAAAAATAGGGGATCCATTCTATTCTTGAACCTTTGTTAATATAATAGCAGTTGTATATTTATAGACTAAGAGAATATTTTATTTTTCTTAATTACCCTCTCACAATTAACAGTGATCATTATATTTCAACTATCTCATTGTTAGCACAATATCATTGACACTCAAGGTGAGAACAATTTTATTCATATTATAGTATATTATAAAACAGTAAATATTACCTGTGAAATTTTCTAATAGGCCAAATATATTTTTAGTTTACAATCATCAATTATCTATCTATCTATCTATCTATCTATCTATCTATCTATCTATCTATCTATCTATCTATCTATCTATCTATCTATCTATCTATCTATCTATCTATCTATCTATCTATCTATCTATCTATCTATCTATCTATCTATCTATCTATCTATCTATCTATCTATCTATCTATCTATCTATCTATCTATCTATCTATCTATCTATCTATCTATCTATCTATCTATCTATCTATCTATCTATCTATCTATCTATCTATCTATCTATCTATCTATCTATCTATCTATCTATCTATCTATCTATCTATCTATCTATCTATCTATCTATCTATCTATCTATCTATCTATCTATCTATCTATCTATCTATCTATCTATCTATCTATCTATCTATCTATCTATCTATCTATCTATCTATCTATCTATCTATCTATCTATCTATCTATCTATCTATCTATCTATCTATCTATCTATCTATCTATCTATCTATCTATCTATCTATCTATCTATCTATCTATCTATCTATCTATCTATCTATCTATCTATCTATCTATCTATCTATCTCTCTCTCTCTCTATATATATATATATATATAAGTTGTGCTCTAACCACATATCAGGGAAGCTATCTTCAATACTTTCTAGCTGAGCACTTTCAGGAAATTGCATGTTTCCATATTCATAGCTTGGTTTAATAATGATTTTGTGTTAACTTGTGCAATGTTGATGTATGCAAATGTATGTAAATTATACAGGCCATCCATTTTTTAGAAATTGAGAATCAAGCATCTCTCCTATTAATGGCATTAGGATTGTCTGCTAGAAAACATGCTTCTTTTACTTTTTGCTTGGCATCATTGCACTCAGAGCACATAATCTTAACTGTAGTAGGTTCGAACATGTGACCAGAGGCTATTTGATGTTCCAAAATATTGAGCTGCTTTTGCTTGGATAGTTAATGGTGTTTTAGGATGATGGCAAGGGGTGGTAATCCTTTGATGGTAATAGTTATCATATAAGAATATATATTATATTTAGATAAATATGGAGAATGCTAGTGAAATACCAAGTTGTGCTACAGAACAGGACCCATGGAATAGGGTGATAAAGATGACAACCAGTTTTGCACATGTTTCCCATAGTATGTCACCCTGCAACCTATTTGGGGGAATGACATCTTGTACACCACTTGAGGGGTTTGATCTGGTGTGATTTTATCCTTTGAATTATTGATCAGCCTGTTGGTAGCTAGTTGGTTGCAAAAATTTATATCAAAATCAGTGGCAAGTTTTTTAACCAATTTTTTGCCCACATTGGATAGGTATGGCAGTAGCATATGTGGTTTGTCTTCTTTGGTCTGGTTAATTCTTAAATTGTTGTAAAACTGCTTGACTCTCCTATTGATGGTTCCTTGTTTGAATCCAACCTCTGCCAGGTCTTTGAGGTAGTGTGTTAAGTTGTTTTTTCTGTCCACTTCAAATCTGCATAAGTGGGGATTTCTAAACAGGAAAGCTGACAGATCAGTCAATTTGTGTGTTAATGGTTAATAGGAGTTTGGATGGGTATTCAAATTTATATATATATATATATATTAAATACAATAATATTCACATAATTTAACTTATTTTATTAGAAAGATTTTTGACTATATTCATTTTAGTATTTGTCAACTATATAACATTGAATAATCAAAACAAATTATGAATAGAATTATGGGAGTTATGAAATGATGTCTCGTTTTGATTATTCAGCCTTATATAGTTGACAAAGACTAAAATAAATATAATCGAAAGTACTTCTAATAAAATAAGTTAAATTATATGAATATTATTGTACTTAATATATATTTATAAATTCGAATATTACATATATTTTGGAAAGAATATCATTGTTTTATTAAGTGTTTTAACATGGACAGACACTATACAACATGATTGCACCTGTAACCCTTACAATCAAAGTTATGTAATACTATGTAACTCAAAGGTATAGTAAAGGTTATTGTTGAAATATCATCATTATCATTATCACTACTATAATTAATAATAATAATAATAATAATAATAATAATAATAATAATAATAATAATAATAATAATAATAATAATAATAATAATAATAATAATAATAATAATAATAATAATAATAATAATAATAATAATAATAATAATAATAATAATAATAATAATAATAATAATAATAATAATAATAATAATAATAATAATAATAATAATAATAATAATAATAATAATAATAATAATAATAATAATAATAATAATAATAATAATAATAATAATAATAATAATAATAATAATAATAATAATAATAATAATAATAATAATAATAATAATAATAATAATAATAATAATAATAATAA